>PVLC010013958.1:23939-40502 GCA_004027655.1 Graphiurus murinus | reverse complement strand
TTTTTTATAAGAACTTTTTACTTAAAGGACAAGATGGCTCAAGATCATTTTATTTTTTCTGCCTCAACCCCAGAATCATCCATTTCTCCCAAGATTCCCAGGCCCTTAGTTCTTTCCACAGGAAAATGCTATGTTACAAACTAATTTCTGGACATTGCCTGTGCTCATTGATACTGGGATAATAGTAATTGGAGACTTTTTCAGTGAACAGAGATAGAATATGAATTTCTACCAACTCTTATCTTTATGAAATCACCTTGCATGATTATTTTATATATAGAACTTCAATCCAGGCCAATTTCACAAGGTTCTCCTATGCTTTATTCTATTTGTAGCTCCCTCCTTCCATGAGTATCATACCAATATTTTTCTTGTCATTTGAATTTTGTCTTGTTAATGGCATATTTTTAATAAAAGATGCAAAAGTACTAGAATGTTCTCATATGTGCTTCCCTCAGCTTCCATTTAACATAACATTTTACATATCCACAGAACAATTACCAAAACTAAGAAATTAACATTGGTATATGCTATTAACTAAACTGCAAATGTCATTCAAATTTTTCCTTAGTGTCTGTTTTCTTTTCCAGGATCCAATCTAGGATTCCCCATCATTTCATTGTAATGTCTTCCTAATCTTTTCCAGTCTTTGATAATTCAGTGTCTTTCCTAACCTTAGAATTTTGAAGTGCACTAGTCACTTATTTTGTGGAATGTTTCTCAGTTTGGGCTCATGTGATACTTCCTAGTGAATAGGCTGGGGTTGTACACTATTGGGGAAGAAGCTACAGACGCAGTGTGACCTTCTCAGGGTTACATCAGGGTTTGCATGATGGTATCATGTCCTGTTACCAGTGGTGTTAACTGTGGTTGTGTTAAGGTAGGTAGTGTCTGCCAGGTTTCTCTGTTTTATAGTTGCTATTTTTCCCATTGTAATTAATAAGTATTTGGAGGAAGATACTTTGAAATTATGCAGAGACCTGTTTCTGCTTAAACTTTTGTCCACATTCAGCACCTGTCAGTTGGTTTTCTTGGTAACAGTTATTACTTGTGCTGTCTCAGTGATCATTTTTATTTCCCTCATTCCTTCTACATATTTTAACGAAATATTTCTGTAAGAGTTGTTCCTTTTCACCAACTTCCCTGGTTACTTATATAATCAACATAGACTCATGACTCATGGATATATATTTTATTTTAAATATTATACATCTTGATATTCAAGGTGTTTCAACTTTGTCCTTTGGGAGGTCTTACACATGGCACTTCTGACATAAACATTTTTTTTGGTTGCTTGTTGGAATTTTCTTACTCTAACCCAGCATAACTGAGTTTATTCTAGCCTTCCCCATTTCTTTAGCTGTGACATCTTTCTCTGCCAATACAAAACCTGGCTCTCATTATCTATAATGTGTTTACATATTTGTTCAACCCTAGCATATATACAATTTCAGAAATGCTAAACCATACCCTAAAAAGAAACACATCTGCCTACTAGAGCACAGTGCAATATGTACTTCTTTTTGTCTTTAGCATTATGGTGTTCAGTCAAAACATTATTTTCAAAGTTACTCAGGTCAGTTTTACTCCCTAATCTCTTTTGTGTGGTTGTGTTTCATTTATATTATAGGTAGACTTGCTTGTGATACTCTGAATTACTCTTTATCTACAGCCTGTTTTGTTTTAATTTAAACATATAAAATCTTTGTGGCAAATGGTTATATAATTTTTCTTAATGCACAGAGACATGTATCTGCCATCAGATTCATGCGTAATAGTCTCATCATCCAGAATGTTATCTCCTACCTCCTCAGAGTCAACTCTTCACCCATCCTTTAGCCTCTAGTAACTGCAAATCTCTTGTCTAACCCTATAATTTTACCTTTTGCAGTGTACTGTATAAATGCAGTCATACAATATTTATCTTTGTGGATCTAGCCTCTTTCACTTGACACAATGTGTGTAAGATTTATATTTGTTATTGTGCAAATCAATATTTGTTGCCTCTTACTGCTGAGTAAAGTTTCATTATATGGAAGTCTGTTCAGTGGCTAGTGAACTTCTGGATTGTTTCTAGTACTTCATTTTGAATAAATCTGCTATTAAGAAATTCATGTAGCCAGGCACAGTGGCACATGCCTGCAATCCCAGTACTTGGAAGACTGAGGCAGGAAGATTACAGGTTCAAGGATAGGCTCAGCAATTTATCTAGGAGACCCTCAGCACCCTGTTTCAAAACAAAATAAATAATAGGGCTTGGGATATAGTTGAGAGGTAGAACACCCCTGGAATACCAAAAAAAAATATATGTACAGATTTATGTGATGATAAATTTTCACTTTTCTTAGGTAAAAGCCTAGAGATATGATTGTTGCAGATATGATAGGTTTATCCCACTATAAGAAACTTTTAAATTGTTTTCAAAATAGCCATATCATTTTGCATCCACATTAACAGAATTCTACTTGCTTCATATCTTTACCAACACCTGTCGTCGTGGTGATGGTAGTGCTACTTTTCTTCTTCCTCCTGCTCCTCTTCCTCCTTCGCTTTTTCCAAGTTTTTGTTGGTTTATTTTCATATTGAGTCTTGAGCATTGTATAGATATTCTGGGCATACATTCTTTTTCAGAAATGGCATTAGCAAGTCTTTGCTCTCAGGGTATGGGCAGTGCTTTTATTCTCTTAATATGACATTCTTGTCACGCAAAGTATTTTTCTGCACATGATCAAGTTACAATCTTTTTATTGAATATGGTTCAATACATCTTTTTTTGAAGACGGTTTTTGTTTCGTATTTTGAAAGGCATACACTACACTGAGAGTACAAAAGAATTCACTTTTGTTTCTTCCTAGTGTTTGCATAGTTCCATTTTTAAAGTCTGTGTCTCATGTATTTCAGGTTTATTCTAGTACGTGGTATGAGGAATAGATCTAATATTATCTTTTTACAGATGGCTGTACAATTGTCCCCACATTATTTAAGAGTGCATCTTTGCCCCAGCAGTTTGAGATGTCACCTTTATCACATGTTAAATTTTCATAGTTGTTGCGTCTATTTCAGGGCTTTTTATTCTTTTCCACAATTTTATCTGTTCACGCACCAATACCCACAGTACTTTAACTTTGTATCATGTTTAAGGAGACTTTGTATTATATTTGTGTATCAAATAGAGCAATATTTCCCTCATAGCTCTTTTTTTCACTATTTTTCAAGTTACTCTTGCATAATTATTTTTCTATTTTAATGTAGTATCAATTCATCTAGCTCTGGAAAAATATTTTTATTGTGATCAATTAAATTAATGAAATAACTTTGAGAGATCTTACATCTTGATATCTGAAACTTGAAAAACAATGGGTATTTTTAATTAATGAAAGTCTCCATATCTTTTAAGACTGTTGTAATTTTTTATATGTGTTTTGAAATTAATTGTCTAAGTTCATTTCTGAGTATTTATCTTATTGCTAATGTGAATTAAGTTTTCCATTTTAATATTCTAACTTATTCTATAAAGAATGTTGATTTTGCATGCTAATTTTACATCTAATAAATTGGCTAATTATTTTATCATATGAATTAGTTTTATCATTGACACTCTAGGCATTTCTAGATATATACTATCATGTTATCTATAAATAGGGACAGTTTTATTCCTTCCTTTTTCATACTTAATTTTATCAGTTAACACCTTCAGCACATTGTTAATAGTATCAAAATAGTACATTTTTGCTTTCTTATGAGCTTTAGTAGGATTTCAGTAGTTATTACCCATGATATAATTGTGACTCTGAGACTCAGGGATTTTGTGTGTGTGTGTGTGTGTGTGTGTGTAAGGAAGTATCCATCCATGTCCATCTTTTCCTCTTTACAGGAGCTTTTATTAGAAAAGAGTGTTCAATTTTGTTAAAAGCTTTTTCATATCCAACTGTTTTATTTCAGATATTATCTTTTATAAGTTCTAGAATTTCATTTAGTTGATAGTTTTCATCTCTCATGAAATCCCCATCTCTTCTTTTCTTGTGTCTAACATTGATCATAAGTTCTTTGTTTTATTTTAATTTTTGTGCACACACTCTAAAATCTATTTTGTATCTGGGTCAGGTTCTGTTAATTTTTTTTCTGGGCCTTGATTCTTTATTATCATGTTTCTTGACTAATGTGCTGGACATTATAGGCGGCACACCAAGAAACTTGGGATTCTGTCCTTTCCCTCTGAAGGGCGTTGAGAATTCTAGCAAAAGTTAAGTTGTTGGAAGATTACTTTGATCTCCTGGAGGCTTGGTTTTCACTGTTGTTGAAGTGGTCCTAGATGATACTTGCCCTTAGTCTAAGGAATATCTCTTAGTCATGAAATGTGATTTTTACTCTTCAAGTCAATAGTGGTTTAATGGAACCACTACTAATGGAATGGCTTAGGTATTTACCAAGTCTCTTGACTTTGTGGGCAGCTGCTAAAGTTTCTGGTTAGCCTTTAAAAATTCTGGTTTCTTTTTTTTTAAAGAGCTATTTGGAGTCTTGCCATGAAAATATATAATTAGGAATCTTCTAAACATTTTGAGAAATTTATGCAGATATTGGGGCTCCCCACATTATATCTCCTTATCTTTTGGGGAGTTTTCTTCTAGACTGAGATTTCTGATCACCTCAGCCTGATGTCTAAATCCTCAGCTCATTGAGATTATCACTTCCTTTGTGGAGGAATAGACTCTTCTCTTAGAGTAAGCTGTCGACAGGAGGATCTTACTCGGTGTCACTTCCTTCCTCCAAGATATGGATCCTTTCCAGTTCCTATTTACTTTTGGTCACTCTCTAATATCTCCAGACACACTCAAAAATATTTTCCTTAGGCTTTGTAATTGTTATTGACAAGAAATTTAATCTGGTACAAATGTTTCTGCCATTACTTGAATACCAAAGGCCAGAACCAAGACTAATCTCAGTAGAATTAATTCCAAAGTATATGCTCTTTCCTTTTTACCAAACCACTCTACCTATTCTGATTGGTACTTGTGAGGTGTGTGAAATGAGTTTTATTTTTATTTATTTCGAAGCTAGGTTGCCAATAAATATCTAGTGGTGGTCTTGGAGTATGTTAATAAACAAATAATCTTTATTTTAACAACTTAATTGGTAGTTGGTGGAGCAACCACTTTGAATATTTCCTTCTGGACTGACCAGTCTCATGGAGCCCGGGGTGACTTTTCTGACTTTGAGGAGCCTGTCTGCTACTCATGTGCTATGTATATGGAGAGTGGCCTGCAAAACAGCCAAATCTCTTACAGATTCTAAAAGGGCTAAAGGTATTCAGTAGTTAACTAGTTTCTAAAACCTAGATTCTACCTAATAGATCCTACTTGATAGCAGACCTCACCTGATAATGCTTATGTATACAAAATTAATTTGAAAATTTAAAAATATGACAAATCTATAGGAAAGGACTCATTTTTCAAAAAGCCTATTTGCTCATTCTTTCCAACATCCCAGTTTATTAGTCTCAGAGGCAAAACATCAGTCTGCCTGCCTGCCTGCCTGCCTTCCTTCCTTCTTTCCTTCCTTCCTTCCTTCTTCCCTCCTTCCCTCTTTTCTTTTCTTTTGTCTTTTCCCTCCCTCCTTCCCTCCCTCTCTTCCTTCCTGAAACATGGTGAATTTAATTTTGGTAATTTATTTTCAGAACTACTTCATATCAGCAGTGAAGAGATACTTTCATCTGTAGTATCATTAAATTATAAAGTGGTATGAGTCATATAATAGGAAGATTACAAAGGTATGTTCTATTTTGAGAGTACTCAGTCCCTGAGGATTTAACTACTAGTTGTTAAGTTTAAGAATGGCTACATACTTTAGGAAGCTTTATCTCCTTAATGTTGGTTTTGTAGATGTGGTCTTCTGATAAATTTTAATCTAAACAGATTTGATTCGCCTAGCTTCCATTCAGGGTCTCAGGGGAGGGTCTGGGCTTATTGAAATCTCTAATACTCAGCAAATCTTGTCAAGGAGAGCTGACCCCAGAACTCCATCGAGGAATGACCATGTCCCACATATTCAAACTTACAAATGTGTTTTCATGCCATAAAAATTGATTGTAGTTGTTTTTTACTTGTTATTTTTCAATTATCCATGATATCCTCCTTGGTAACGCCTAGTGTATTTCCTTCTATTTATAGAAGTTAAAATTTAGGTGGCGAGGGCAATTAATAATGTGGGGCCAAATTCTATCTTACTAATTATCAACAGTAGTTTATGGAGTCATGTTTTAAGGAGCTCAAAATTGATTTGTAGGTATAGAATAAACTTATAATGTAGTAAGTAGTTGGAAAGAAAAAGAGAAGGAAAAAGCATAGTATTTAGGAAGTTAGCTAGTAAAACCTGAAACAGTGTCTTTTTTGTAGAAATATAAAGGAAGTAACATTTAAGATAATTAAAGAAATAAAATCAAAGGATTATAATTAGATTTGGTAACTGGATGAGATGGTTTTGGTGGGATGGTACAGGAGGAGGTAATTTGGGGAGAAAGATGGCTGTTGAATAAGAATAGGATAGCTAAGAGAAAATACAATTTTGGATAAAGGATTATCATTTGGGGATGTGGCCAGAGATAGAAATGCCTACTTGGGATTCATTCTCATATAAGTGATAGATGTAACGTCAAGAGTGGGTAAGACAGAATTAGCCATCATCTGTAATACAGCAGATGATATTATGGTAATTCTGTGGCACAAATTTATAGAAACATTTTGTCTTAAAATGTTTTAGCATGACTTATATCCTTGGGTGCATTTCTGTATTAGAAATTGGCCTCTTTTTCCTAGCAGTTTGCAACTCATGTATATTAACCATAGTAAAGTCTTTCAAATTTAAAAAGGAAAAAATAATCCCTTGAGTTTTCTCTACTGCTTGCTTATTACTGTTCCATGAAAACACATGAGCAAAATGTTAAGTAGGTTGAATATGTGAGCTTTGATTCAAGGTCTCTCTCTGGTGAATTGTTCAGTTATTTTTTTCTCTAATTTTATTATTGGTTGTCAAAGTTACTTGCCACAGGAACTTCTTACTTTTCAATATACTATTCCTATTGGTATTTATACATGATGAGCAGAAGGAAAAGTAGTTTTGTCTTGGTTTGGTTTTGAGAACTTTTTCCTCATTTTACATATTTATCAATGAATGTTCACTTTTGGCCCTCATTTCTGGCATTTTCCTTGTTGCTGTATCAGTGAAAAACTGGAATGTTGATACCCTTTTAGCCTTCAGATCATGTATATTTCTTTGTTCTACATATGTATCTATTAATTGGTTTTCAATTAAAAAAACAAGAGTTTTTAAAAATTTTATGGGAGCATTGTAATCATACATCTTTGTGAGATACAAGCTGGTAGAGGCATATATGCATACAGGTCTCATTTAACCCTTCCCCAGTTCCCACCCCATCCCCCCTCCCTTCACATGTTCAGTTTTGTGATTGACTTTGATATGTTTGTGAATGTACATCATGTGCCTTAGGGTGTTTCCCTCTCCCCATCCTCCCAGCACCTTCAGATAGGTCACCAGATTTAATGCAACCGAATCTGGATTTGACCCAGCTCTTGATAAACTGGGAAGTCTGCTGACACTCTTGTACTAGGTAGCAACTGTTTGAAACAACAGTCTCAGCTGGGCGTGGTGGTGCACATCTGTAATCTCAGTACTTGGGAGGCTGAAACAGGATTGCAGATTCAAAGTCAGCCTTAACAATTGAGCAACACTCTAAGCATCCTAGTGAGACCCTGTTTTCCAAGCAAAAAATAGAAAGGACTGGGAGTGTAGCTCAGAGGTAGAATTTCCCTGGGTTCAATCCCCCAACACAAAACAAACAAGTAAATAACAACAATCCTTATTCTATCAGTTTCTGGTGGGTCAGCATTTCGGGTGCTTCTTAACTAGGTCTTCTGCCTCCATGTTTATCCTCACAAGGCTGCGCTCTAGGCCTCACTAGGGTTGAAGTCATTCGAAGACTCCACTGGGAGAGGGATCATCCCAGCTCAGGCCCTTGAGTATTGGAAGGTTTGTTCCTCAGGGGATCTGGGGCAAAGGCCTACCGTGGTTCCATCTCAGGTGGCCTTTCACAGGGTAGCTCCTCAATAGGCAATTTGTTTCATCAGAGTAAACATGAGAGGATTTGGAAAGAATGGTACCAGGACAGAAGCCATCCTTTTGTATTCATCACTTTTGCTGTTTTTTTTTTTGTTTTTGTTTTTTTTTGTTTTGTTTAGTTTAGTTTTTTCTTTTTTTTTTTTTTTGCGGTACTGGGGATTGAACTCAGGGGCATTCTACCTCTGAGCTATACCCCCAGCCCTATTTTTTATTCTTTATTTTGAAACCAGGTCTCACTAAGTTGCGGAGTGCCTCACTAGGTAGCTGAGGCTGGCCGCGAACCCGGATCCTCAGGTCTCAGCCTCCCGAATGCTTAGTTTAGTTTTTTCATTGCAAGTAAATTACTAGGTCCAGCTGGTGCTGAAGGGGAGGAGGCTATCCAAGTGCCTGAATGCTGCTAGGAGCCTTGCAGGAAACTAGGTCGCTCCCCTTCCTGAATTTGCACAGCACACACATTTGTTAGGGCTTAACTGGCTCCCTGTAAGTCAGAGCTGACCTGTAAGACTAGTACCCTTAGATTCATGTTCCTTCCTGGGATTCTGTATGCAATGTTTGTCATCAAAAGGTCAATGACCAGCCGGGCGTGGTGGCGCATGCTTGTAATCCCAGCATTTGGGAGGCTGAGACCAGAGGATCCGGGTTCGCGGCCAGCCTCAGCTACCTAGTGAGGCACCCCGCAACTTAGTGAGACTCGGTTTCAAAATAAAGAATAAAAAATAGGGCTGGGGGTATAGCTCGGAGGTAGAATGCCCCTGAGTTCAATCCCCAGTACCGCCAAAAAAACCCAAAAAACCCCCCCAAAAAACCCAAAAAGGTCAATGACCTTGTCACTATCCTTTTTTTTGTTTTGTTTTTTGGTAGAAATTTTGATCCACATTTCTAAATTCTTCTTTAAATATACTTTCATTAGTGCATTATAATTTTACATCATAATGAGGTTCAGAGTAATGAGAACATACATGCACACAGCACTTGGTATATTTCCCTCTGGATCCCATCCCATCCTGCTCCCTCCCCTCCTTGTACATAATATTGAGATTGATATTGATAGCTTCATGTATGAGCATAGCATTATTTGAACTGTTTCCTTCATTGAGAACCGCCCCTCCTCTCTGCCCCTCCTACCAGTCCACTGGTGTATCTTTCATTTATCTAAAGTCCCCCTTTTTCCCCAATTTTCCTCTGGCTTACACATTTCCAAATTCTTCCCTTCTCTGCCTCATGGAGACAAAATAACCACATGAAGTAAGTAAGTGTATTAGACCCAGAAGGGACCAGAATGAATACACACCAATTGTTTAACATATACCATTTGGTTACTTGGAACTCCTCTAGGAATTATCTAAATTTTGATACAAGTTCGATTAATATAGGCTTAGTTTTAAAAAATCATTTAAGGAAATCTACTAGAATATATTATATAAAAGTTGTCACACTTAGATACCAAAAAGCTTTGTGTTTTTCTGGGAAAAATTTCTACTTTTTTACATTCTAAGTTCTTCTAAATGTATTGTTAAATTAGAAGTGTATAACTGCTTTTTTTTTTTTTTTTTTTTTTTTTTTTTTTTTTTTTTTGCTTTTATTTTGGTGTGCAATGTTAGAGATGGAACCCAAGGGTATGCTACCTTCAAACTACACCCCCAGCCTTATTTTATTTGGAAACAAAGTCTAACAAAGTTGCTGAGAGTCTTGTTAAGTTGCCATGGCTGGCTTTGAACCAGTGATGGTCCTGTGTCAGCCTCCCAACTACTGGGATTACAGGCATAGGCTACCATGCACTGCATTAACCTTTTATGTATGTATGTATGTATGTATGTATGTATGTATTTATTTATTTGTGATACTGGGGATTGAACTCAAGGGCATTCTACCTCCGAGTTATACCCCCAGCCCTATTTTTATTTATTTTGAAACCGGGTCTACTAAGTTGCGGAGTGCCTCACTAGGTAGCTGAGGCTGGCTTCGAACCTAGATCCTCCGGTCTCAGCCTCCCAAATGCTGGGATTACAAGCATGTGCCACCATGCCCAGCTTTTTGCATTGATCTTTTTTTTTTTTTTTTTTTTTTTTTTTGCGGTACTGGGGATTGAACTCAGGGGCATTCTACCTCCAAGGTACACCCCCAGCCCTATTTTTTTTTATTCTTTATTTTGAAACCAAGTCTCACTAAGTTGCAGAGTGCCTCACTAGGTAGCTGAGGCTGGCTGCGAACCCGGATCCTCTGGTCTCAGCCTCCCAAATGCTGGGATTACAAGCGTGCGCCACCACGCCCGGCTTGCATTGATCTTTTAAAAGAAAGATTATAACATTGTACATGAATGCTCACTGTTGTCAAGCAAGATCTTCATGGAATTATTCAACTAAAATGAAATATACAAATAAATTGACAGCAAAGCACATATAATTTTATAACTTTTCTTAATATATTTTGATTTCATTTTATATTTAATCAAAAGCATATTCTCATTGAATGATTTTTAATTACTTTTAGAAAATGTGAATTTATTTTCAATAATTCTATAACGTATTGCAATTATCATCATAGTGAGGTTCAATGTAATACTAACATACATGCACACAGCTCTTGAGGTATTTCCTTCTGCATTCCACCCTGCACTTCTGTTTTTTCCCACATATGCTCATGAAATTCATAGTAATACTTTCATAAGTTGTCATACTATTATTTGAACTATTTCCTTTTTCAACCTTCCTTTCCCCTCTCCAACTCTCTCCCTCAGTCCCCTTCACTATTCTACTGGTCTTTCTCCACATTATTTAAAGTCCCTCACATTTCCTATTTTCTCTCTAGTTGATTGAAAACATACAACCTATGACTTTCTGAGACTGGCTTGTCTCACTTAGCATAATATTCTTTAGTTCCATCCATTTTCTTGCAAATGACATAGTACTGTTTTTTCATGGCTGAGTAGAGTTCCATCGTGTGTATAGACCACATTTTCTTTATCCAGTGATCTTTTCTTTATCAGTGATGGGCATCTAGATTGGTTCCAGAATTTGGCTATCATGAATCATGCTGCTATAAAATGGGTATGCATGTATCACTATCATACTCAAGCCTTAATTCTTTTGGAAAAATATTAAAGAGTGGTGTAGTTGGGTCATATGAACTTATTTTTTTAATAAAATGCTAACCTTAGTTGAATTGTTGCATTGTGTGAAATTTCACTAAACAAAAAATTTTGCTGCTAAAAGAAACAATGAAAATCATTGATCCAGATTAGTTTTCCTTTGGGCTAGAAAAGAAACTTTAGCAAAAGATATCTCCAATAAAATCTTTGTTATTTGTAACTAAAAAATATAATAAGATAACCAATTAAAATAAAAGCTTGTTTTTCTATAACTACAGATGATATTTAAACTAAAAGCTCTTAGGTACAAAAAGATTGGGAAGTATTTTATAATAATCCAAGTCTTGAGCCATGTGAATTATAATCCCAGTTCTTGGGTGACTGAGACAGGAAAATCACAGGTTCAAGACCAGCCTCAGCACCTTAATGAAACTCTCAGCAACCTAGCGAGATCCTGTTTCAAAAAAATAAAAAGGAATGGGGGTATAGGTCAGAGATAGAATTCTCATGAGTTCAATCCCCAGTACCACAAACACAAATAATAATCCAAGATTTGAATGTGTATAGTCATTTTTATAGGAAAGGGGTGATTAGTTAGCCTGATGTGTTGATTATGTTAATCACTGCACTAATTAACCAAAAATTTTAATTGCCTGACCATACAATGTTACACAGAATTTATTCTATAAACACTATTTCTGCAAAGAAACCTATGTAAATACATATGTACCATGATTTTTTTTTTACTGTTTTCAGATAAAAATTAGGCAATTAGATATGTGGAAAGTATGCTTAGTAAGTACTGGGGCTTCTCTTGTGAAAATAAAATGTAGAATATAGTGAATTGTGGCAGATACATACATGACTATGTTAGGAAATCATATGTAATTTAGCATTTAGATATTTATTGGAAGTCTACATTAAATGTCTATCAATATGTGAAATATCGATTACTTATGAGGCAAAATTAGTATGTGGCTATTTTATCTAAACAGTAAAGAAAATTTTCTCACACTTTTAAATAGATTTTTTTTAAAGAGTTCACAGAGTAACTTTTTTGATAGGAGTTACTGTTGCATAATTGTTTTCACAAGAAATTGTATAAGTTAGTCTGCAATTTTGCCAAATTTAGGATTATTTTATGTGATATAACCAACACATGGAGGATTTTTCAAGTAATATAGTTGTGTTTTACATAATTATTTTCTTTCACATAATTTTTTTCTGTTCTTAAAAGTCAAATGATATGAAATTATACAAACTACTTTGGAGTTTTAACTTGTCCTGTTAGAGGTAGTCAGAATCTTTTTTCTGGGTCCCAGGCTAATCTTTTAGGTGAAATGGAGACATATTTAGGTCAGACCAGCACCTCTGTTAATCCTGTTGCAGACGTGTGAGGCTGCAGGAAATCCCACCAGGCAAGACTGTGGCTCCCCTCTGGCTCTAGAAATTTTGGTAGGTTCTGTCTTCCCTATCCGAGTCCTCCTCAGGGCCATCTAGTATCCTTGGATCTCATCTTGCTGCTGCCCTGTGTTCAAATTCCAACTTTATCTTCTGGGCAGACACTCAGGACTCACAGGCTACACACTGCATCTGCCAACTGGGCATAACTCACAAACTGCAGTGTGAAGGGTGTCTGCAGCAGTGCATCGTGTGCAACCCGCACATTGTCATTTAGCCTGCTAGGATGCACCCATTGTGAGGGTGGTTTGCGTGACCTCCACACCCTGGCCTCTACTACAACCTTTAGCATATGCCTTAGTATTAACCTTCAAAATACCCATCGCCTTGTGGCTGCTTCTCTGAGAAGGAGAAATCAGAAAGGTATTCTGTGCTTTTTCTACTAACCATACTGAAAATCTAATTCTTTGCTGTTAGAAAAATACAGGCAATAATAAATTCTAACATTGCAAAGATACTGTGATCATTAGTAGCATAATAACTGGTAGGTGGCTGGCATTCAATAAATGATACTCATTATCTTTCATTTAGTGTAAATAATTAGTGTAAGAGTCTGAAATTTAGCAATGCCATTTACATAAGAATCTATATGATTATAAGAATTTTTTTCTTCACATTAAATCAGGCCTCATAAGAACAAAGACTTTTTGTTAGCTAAATTGAGTTGCTGTGTTTTCTTAAGAGTAAACTGTATAACCTTTAAAAAAATTCTGCAATTTTGTTTTATGTGAATTAAGATTACAGTTTATGCTCCAGGGATCCAGGATGAGTGAACTGTTGCTAGGCGTGATCTGAATGAGGGCTGCAGCAGGCGGAGGCTTTCCAGGTGTTATGTTGGGAGGATGCTGTAGTCACTAACAGACTGTGATGTCTAGTGGGCTGGCTTTTTCTATTGTCTTGCTGAATTTGGTCCCTTTTTTTCTCTCTAGCTCATCTTTTCTAGTCTGCCAACTTACATCCCACAACTCCTTCAAATTAAAACTCCGAATATGATGCTTCCAAGAAATTTTCTATACTTATCAGTACAATGATTCATGAGTACTTATGCTTGAGTTATTGGGTGCTCGGTACATAGTGGGGGTACAGGGATGCTCCTTTAATAGAATATGAATGCTATGGACACACATCTTCACCTTGATATAGGGAGATGGTACCCCAAAATTCTGAGGCTGTGTATATTATCTATTTTCTCTGGAAGAGAGATTCGGGAAGCATATAGAAGATCACCCTAGAATCTAAATTCTTGATTTGATGCAAGAAATTTAGACATGTATTTATGTCTTTATGGCTGCTGATTACCTATGATGATGGTTTTCAGCTCCTCTTTTAATCCCTCCCTCATTTACCCAATCCCATTCAAGTCTCTAGTTTAAATGCCATCTAAAGTAGAACTCCTTTAGGTGAAGTGCATCTTCGTGACATCTTTGAGACTTTGACTGTATCCCTGAGGCTCAGTTCAACAGTAAGCCTTCAGGATACTCTATACTCTACTTAATCAACTATAATAGTGAAGAACTATTGGATAATTTAAACTATTCCAACTTTCTACTGAATGCAGAGTCACATTTGATACTGCACAAAACACACAAAAAAATAATATCTAACTTTTCTCCAGGTACTAGTTTTAGAAACAAAATAGATATAAAATGAGAATGTACAATCAAGGCAGTTGATAATTAAATAGAATTACATTGCTGTCCTGGGGTCTGTTGCTATTGTTAGTGCTTGTGTGAGCCATAAAGTTGACAAGTAGTAGCTAACATTTATTCAGTACACTATCACTATTCTTTGGGGGTTTGTTTTAAGACCCCAGTGGATGCCTCAAACCACAGATAGTACTGAATGCTATATACACTATATATTTTTCCTATACCTACAAATGTAAGATAAATTTTAATTTAAGGAATAGTAAGGAATTAACAAGAAGTAATAACAAAGTAGAACAATTATAACAGTATACTATAATAACAGTCATATGTATATGGTCTCTGAAAATATCTGATCTAATTTACTGTACTGACCAGGGTTGACCACAGGAAACTGAAGCCATGCAGAATGGGGAGGGGGACTACAGTAGTGTCAGGTACTCTTCTTTCTCAACCCATTTTATCCTCACAGTAGCTCTTTTGTCACCCTCTCTTCTATATAAAAGGAAAGTAAGGCTCAGAAAGGTCAAATTCCTGACCCATAAACACTAGAGCTGAGTTTTGAGCCACATTAAGTTGGTATTCTTGATTACACTTTGCTGGCATTCATGTTGTCCAGGTATGATAATGGGGAGTTTTGTCTTGTGGGGCCTGGTTAGAGGGATGCATTTCTTTCCATGATAGCTCTGAAGGTGGCAGTTATAGTGCGAATGAGACCTGTGATGTAATACAGAATATAATAGAGGCAGCAAATCAGGTGAATGAACTTTTGTATTTTGAAAACAATCTTGGTATATATTACCATCAATTTGAATTTATTATCAGCTCGCTCTTGTTTTGTTCCACACCACTGAGAAAGGAAGAGGAAATCCACCAAAAGATAGTAGCCCTGGCACTTAAGAGAAGTCAAACGACTTGTGAAATGACTTGTCCTAAGTGTCAGAGCTGCTATCTTACAGGGACAGACCTGGAAACAGAGCTCAGTGTTCTGGGACCCTTTCCATCAAGATTTATTTTCTCTCCTTCAAAATTGGGAGACTTAGTAAATAAAAACGAACATTTTTGTGGGCTACCTGAATATATGTTAGTAGCAGTTTTTTAAATCTATAATAATGAACCATGCTTGCCAAAGGATTGTTAAGTGAGAATTTAACATTAATTACTTGTGCTTGGAGGCCTGATTCATATTCGTGTTTTATTTTTGTGTGTGTGAACTTTAAGTGCCCTTGGAATTAAACTTGAACCCCTTGATTGTTCAATCATATTCTGCTCCAATAGCAATTGTGGAAGAATTCAAACCTGCTTGTAGCATACCTGGTGGACAGTTACTTACTAATAATGACAGGCAGCCTTTAGATTGTCATGGTCAATTAGTTCTTAAGTGCTAGCTAACTAGTTAAAAGCATTCTCCTTAATGGCTTTGAAGTTTCACAGAGATCATACCTCAATCACATGCTGATCTGTGATTACTCTACTCCTGGCCTGAACAGAAGGGGGAAGGTAAGGAAAGGATCAGGGAGACACATGGGATGGCATAGTAGGACATCTTAGTGACAAACTTGGGTAGTTATGGCTCCAAAGGATGTGGCAAGGATCAATGAGATGTTAGAAAATATAGAGAAGTTTGCAATCCCACCAACAATGTATTAGGGTTCCCACTTCTCCACACCCTCACCAGCAGGTATTGTTGTTCATGTTTTTTATGATTGCCATTCTGACTGGAGTTAGGTGAAATCTCAGGGTAGTTTTGATTTGCATCTCCCTGATTGCCAGTGATGTCGAACATTTCCTCATACATTTATTGGCCATTTGTATTTCTTCTTTTGTGAAGTGTCTATTTAGATCCTTTGCCCATTTTTTGATTGGGTTATTTGCTTTCTTAGTTGTGATTTTCTTGAGTTCTTTGTATATCCTCGATATTAAACCTCTATCTGAAGTGTAACTGGCAAAAATTTTCTCCCACTCTGTAGGCTCTCTGTTGAGGATCTTGACAGTTTCCTTTGCTTTGCAGAAGCTCTTCAGTTTAATGCAATCCCATGGGAGTGAACCTACCATATGACCCAGCAATACCACTACTGGGTATATACCCACCAGAATGGAAACCAAACTATCAGACCGATGCATGTGTATCTATGTTTATAGCAGCTCAATTCACAATAGCCAAACTATGGAAGCAGCCAAGATGTCCAACCACAGATGAATGGATTACAAAACTATGGGATATGTACACAATGG
>PVLC010013958.1:0-23839 GCA_004027655.1 Graphiurus murinus | reverse complement strand
TTCCAGATGAAAAAGAGAGATCCTCGATAAGCAAAGAAGTTGATTTAATTGTAGTGGATGCATGGGGCAGAGGGACACCCTAAAGCACATGATGTACCTACACAATCATATCAAGGTCACTCACTGAAGTGAACCTTAGGGGGAGGGAGGGGGAGGGAATTGGGTGGGAATCGGGGAAGGGGTCAAATGAGAATTGTGTGCAAATATGTTGTTAACAATTTGTACTTAACAAAGATGTATGCTATATTGCACGAATTACTACAATAAAAAATTAAAAAAATATATAAAAGTCAGGCCAAAAAAAAAAAAAAAGAAAATATAGAGAAGGAATGGGGGAGCTTTTAACTTCTCCCCTAAGATTATTTGAGCAATTTTTTTCCTTTAAAAATGACCTACCATTTCTCTGGCTAATGCCATGTCATTTTCACTCTTTTTTATACCAGAGGACAGTCCATCACCCAAGGGAATCCAGCCAGCACAGCCCAGGGCAGGCGAGCTGGCTGCTTGAAGGTCCTCCAGTCCTGTTGGGTGATTTCAAGTTAAGTGCATACCTGGCACAATTGTCCCTCTTACATCCATTTTGGAAGCAGGCAAAGTATGATGATTAATATATCACAACAGTTTTTCAACATTGATTTAAAAATAAAAAATTGATAGACCTGCTCAGGAAAGTTTTAATAGATTGCTTCTGAAGCAAAGCTGCCTTCTGGAGGGAACTCAGGATGTTGGAGTGATAAAAGAAGGGGCCAGGGAGCCTGAGAACAGTACATGTTTTGTTCTTGATACACAGAATTAAAAATCAAACTATGAAGCTGGATATAGTGTTAAACACTTGTGATCTCTGTACTTGGGAGGCCGAGACAGGAGAATCTCAAGTTCAGGGACAGCCTCAGCAAATAGTGAGACTTTGATCAACCTAGTGAGATTGTTTTAAAATAAAAATAAAATAGGGCTGGGGCTATAGATAGGAGGTAGAATGCCCCTGGGTCCAATCCCTAGTGCCATAAACAAAAAAACAGACAAACACAAACAAACAAACAAACAATATTATTCAAATCTTGTGAAACCTGGTTCCTTCACTGTATACTTTTTGGATTGCAAACCAGTAGATAATATGTATTGTACTGCTGTGTCATTTGCTCATAGTGCTAATCTCATTTCACATTTACCCAGTGAATTTCATCTCAGGGGCTCTCAATGTGACATAGTGCATTTATAATTCTTCTTTATATCCCTGGAAAGCCACTACCTCTTGTCTTTAGGGAGTATTACCTGTACAGTATGGCTGAAAAGTCAACCTGCTCTATCATGGTTGGTTCTTAGATATTCCCAGAAATACGAGCATATTAAGTCATTAGCTCAAAGGCATTGGCCAGTTACCCATTGATCTCCACAGCTCACTTCTTTTCAGTGACTTCTTGATCCTTATAATATCAGAACAAATCTAATTTGAAATCAAATCTTTAGTACCCTTTTAGTAAAAATTAAGTCATTGAGCCTCATGAAGGCAGATATTATGGTCCAGGGAAGATGGAGAAACAACACAACTCCAAACAGCAGACCCTACTAACTAGTCTAAGCAGAATCTATCAACTACTCTGGATCTGGAACTGAGCGTTTTCTGTAAGAGCAAAGGTTTGCAAATAATGCACCTGATTGGCCAGTTCATGCAGCATTATCTAGAGACACAATCCTTGGTGTCATCTTGACAGGCGAATTAACTACTATACATGCAGAGCAGGACTGGAGCTGGAGAGCTACACAGGGTCACTATCTTTGCTTCATATCTGCTGGGTCAGAGGAGGTTATAAGAGAAGATCCACATTCATTACTAGGGCCTGAGAGTTACTGAGAATGGAAAAAGTGTTGCTGCACTTGAGGAAGCTACAGCTCACACCTATCTTTCCTGCTTATCTTCCAAGAGGATGTTCCCTGGGCTCTGTTGCAAACCCACCAAGAAGACTAAATAGCAGTATCAATGACGTACATATTGCATTATTTAAATAGCAATTATCTACTTTTTCACCTTTATTAAAACTCTTATTGCATGAGGCATCTTGCATTTATGAATACATTACTCATTCGACCAACACTGAACAGCACACATACTGACTCAGGCAAGTTATTGGGTGTTACGTATGCAGAGATGAATAAAAACATTGCCTGTCCACCCCCAATCACTCAGTCTTCTAAGTGAATACTTGAAATACAAAGAGCACCTGATAAGCATTGCTAACCTGATGATCTCCTGGGGGAAACTTAGTTTTCTCCTCTGTTAAATGGAAATATTATATGCAGCAATCTCTTGGCTCTTCTCTAGGTCTAATGTTTTTTTTTTATCCCTTCTGAACCTACTTGCTAGGTATAAATTAGCACAATTTTGTCAGTTCAATCATTATATATTCTCTCCCACATAATTATTGAACACAGGACCAACAATCTTAGGTTATTTGACATAACGCCTATATTCTATGGCTTTCCCACATCAGATATTTTCTAACATGGGCAAATATTGAGCTGGAGGAAATAAGTCAGGTACCTGACAATGTTTTTTGACATTGATAGAATCCATTCTTTAGACAAGACTCGTGCTGTCGCAGAGACATACTCAAATTAATGATAGTTCTAGACTGCTCAAGTGTGCCACAAATGTAGAAAATCTCTTCATGAATCCAGTTGTGATTAGTGATGAAAAATATAAGAGCAGAGAAATAAAATCCTGGCCTTACTTATGAAATAGGGTAACCCTTTCTCACAAGGCCTTTGTGAGGATGTAATAAGAACATGTGTGAAAAAGGTCACAAATATGCCAGCAGTCTTCATAGATGTCGTACAGTAATAATCTGGTGCTTGGAGATATGTTGGCACCTTTTCTTATTACGATGACTCCAAACAGAACTTGGCTGCTGTTGACATTAGTCTTGTTTCACAGTCATGTGGAAGCCTATTTTAATACTGTCTTTGCTAGAGAAGTTCTGCCTTTTGGGTTTGGGTTACAAAAAAAATATTGAAATTTTTGGATTACTTAAGAGACCTGTAATTCCTAAGACTTTTTTCATTTATATTTTCTTCTTGAATACTGCTTCCTAATTATTCCTAATTGTTATTTCCCTAATTGTGGCTATTTTCCTAATATGTATTTAATAAATAAGTTCTAAATATATATTTAATAAGTAAATATATTTTCCCAATCCATAATTATATACAAATACATAAGCAATATGTTTCTGTTTAAATACATAAGTAAAAGTAGTCATATTTCATGTATTAGTAAAATATCTGTAGATCGATTGGAAACTCATGCCAGGGAAGCACACTCTGAATCTCATCTTTGTAAAGAACCAAGTGAATGTAATCTATAAGAAACAGAAAGTTCTTGGTTTTGTGCATGACGATGAGCAGTAGGAATAAAACACAGGGATTGATTATTCAAGTCAGGTCTCCACATTGTTTTGCAGTCAAGCCAGCTTGGGTTTGAGAGCCAACCCAGGCTAGCTTAAACCAAGGGATTTAGTGTGAGCCTTCAGTGGTTCGTTTCATTCTATCCACGATCAGGTAGTGAAGTGGAGGTCTCTGTGGAGTGTCAGGAATGAACTCCTTTTATTTCCCTCTTACATCCAGTATGGTTCCCTCCATGTTATCTTCTCTCTGACTTCTTTTTATTTTCTTAAGCATGTGCTTTTGCATGATCTTATCCGATATGACTTAGGAACATCATTTCTTGGTTCTTTAATTTACAGGGTGGCTTCTGTCTCTGATGCCTACATCCAACCCATTCAAAAATAATCACATTCGGTGTTGGTTGGTTTGGAGTCAATAATGTATTCTGGATCCATTTATCAGGTTTGGGTGGGAAAGGTTCAGACAGCAATCTATATGTATCACCCTTAGTAGTTCTATAAGCAATAGTTTGATCATTTTTCCCATCTAAAAAAAAAATACACACACACACACACACACACACCACTTCCTTCTAAGAATCATGTGAAGATGAAATACTATATGTGAGTATGTGATTGTTAGGACAGAGTCTGACAGCAAGAAGATAGTGGTTACTGAATAAGTTGAAGCATTTAACACCTGAGATTCTTAGGACTAGAGCTATCTAAATTCAATCCAACTCATTTTTTCCGTTTTTTTTTGTTCCCTCATATATACACACATATTTATACACACACATATATACATATATACTATACATGTATATATTTGGTTGGTGCATTGTACTCTCACATCATAATGTAGTTCAGAGGGATAGTGGCCAACTCAGTTTAAAGACATTAACTTCAATCATGCTGTAAGATGTGAAAACTAATGAAATGGCATTTCTGAAGAATGAACAGGGTCCATACTGTTTAAATTAGTAAAATATAAAGATGGAACAACTGTATGGAGGGAAGATGGAGCTGTATGTGTTCCCAAATGTTAAAATATTTAATATATCACCCAATCTTGACATTTACATTGCATCACTCTTTTTTATTACAAAGGGCAAAGAGACTTAGAAATATTGCAAAAAGGTGAATGAAAGCAGCTGATCTTTTGTCAGCAAACATATGTTATAGCTGATCTATTAACCTTGAACTAATTACTTTGTATCAAGTGAGTAGACTAAATTTATGGTTTAATATTATATAAGAACTTAGAAATCAGCAAAAATAAGTCAATATGATGCTTTTCCATGAAACTCTAGGCTAAAGGCCTATCTATTGACACCATAAGATATAAATTGGAAAAAGCCAACTGACTCATCCTTGCTCCTGAAATGTTGCTCATGACACAGGGTTTGACATTTCTCTTACAACTACCTTATTCACTCATAGCATGCTGGCATGGTCTAACTTGCTGTAACCTGAGGCAGTATGACTTTGCCACAATGCCATTTCTAGGCTAATGTGTTACATAAGATGCTTAATGGATTTCACTTAGAGAATTTACTAAAATCCTACAGGAAGTATTTTGAGTTTATAGTCTCATCATTTGATTGGATGGGCTATTTGGGTGGTTTATTCACCCACGAATTACCTGTGCAAATTTCACAGGATTACAAACATGTACCACTATGCCAGGCTTAAATAGCTGATTTTAATGGTATAAAATACTACTATTAAACATATTATGGAATCTCAAATCATATTAAATATTATTGCCTACCTCTATTGTTGATCCTCTATCAAAAAAAATGTTTACACAACCTAAAATTTCGATAAAAGCTTTCATGAGTCAAAGCTTTTGCCCTAATCTATAGGCTACTTCATCTACAACTTTTTATTAAACATTTAGTTTTTTTTTTTACTTCTGTTTATTTCCCCCAAAGCTCTATGTTCCTCTTAATCTCTTTTCCTTTCTTTCTGTGATATTTTCTAGTTGTATCCTTTTAACTTTCTTTTACATATTAGTTATGTCTTCTCAAGTAGATTTTGAGTAGCTTGAGGGCAGGGGCAATTTCTTTGTATATGCTAGATTGCTCATGCAATTATTGTGCATGTACAAGATACCCATAAATGTTTATTGAATGGTAGAGACTTTTCTCTTTATAGATGGCAAACCCAGCTTAGGCACCTCAGCAACCCATAAGTGGTTCTCACCTCCTGTGTTTAGTCAATGATGTTTTCTAGGAGATTCTTTTCACAGAAACTATTGTCATTTCATCAGTGACACAACTCTATAACACACATTACATCTTCTAAGCAAGTGTATACAATTTCTAATATTACTTATTTACTTTTGTGTTTCACAAAACCCAAAAAATATATTACAGAAATAGTAAGTCTCATATAAGGTGAACGTAATTATGTATACTCAGTTTCATGTTACTGATTTTTTTATTTCATTTGAACTGAGTAGGTTAAGCAAGGGAGAGACATAATCTTTTTATTTAGAACAATCACTTTCGTAATTACAATTACAATCACTTGTAAATCTGATTGGTGAGGCAAAGACTGGAGGTGAGGTGATCAATTTCAAAGTAGCTGGTATCATCCAGGCAAGAGATGTTGACAATGTCAGCATCCCAGTGTAGTGGCATTGGGATTGGAAGAAGAGAGATAGGTTCAAGAGATAGTAGGTAGAATTTTTAAAGAATGATGATTGAATTTCAGACATACTGAGGATCAAGAGAGAGTTGGTTGGTTTTGAAAGATCTGTGTGGTTGCATTCAGGAAATAAATAAAGGAAACCAGAAGAGACATGGGTTGACTTGTTAGGGAGTCTTTGTAGTCCATGATGGTAACTTGGATGGGAGAGAAAAAAATCCAAGTGGACCATTTCCAGAGACACTGTGTTTAAAGAGTAAAGACAACAAGAAGTGATGATGACTTGTTTAGGGAAGAGTGATGAGGGAGAGGAAGGTGTCAAGAATGACCTCTGTCATTCTTGGATCAATCACCTGGGGGTCGGGGGAGGTGATAAATCATTGATTAAGAGAGGTAAGTGTGGAAGAAGAATTTGTTCAGGAGGAAGAACAACAGTATCTTTTTGGAATTTGATTTTGAAATGGCTTTGGAACATTCAAAAGGATTTTTCAAGTAGGCGAGTGGACATGTACATCTAGAGCTAGAAGGGAAGATCTGGGTTGGGGATTCCTTTGTAGATGAGAATTAAAAGAATGTGACTGGATAAGACTGTTGGAAAGAGAAGAGGGAGAAAGAGGGCTGCCTGTTGAGTTGAGAGAAACTCGAGCATTTATGCACTGAGTAGAGGAATTAGATGTGTGAAGGAGATGGGGATGGAGTGGCCAGGGCTGGATTCTTCTGAGCAGGACAATGACCAACATATAACATACTGACAAAGGAGTTTTCCCCTCTCTTATGTAAAAGCATTGATATTTTCTTATTTCTACAATATTCCCTATTGTAAGAATCTTAGAGATTCTCCTGATAAGCAGAGAACTCTGTTTCATGAGCAATTTCCCATATATATATATATATATATATATATATATATATATATATATATATAGAGAGAGAGAGAGAGAGAGAGAGAGAGAGAGAGAGAGAATTTTTTCTTTTTAATGAACATTGCAGATACTTTTTTACACTAGGATTATAGGAAGGATAATTCTAGAATCAGCTTCACTCTACCTCACTGCTGTTCTTTAATAGATCATTCATTTGAGGGGAAAACAAATGTCTCCTGGATGGTGTGGTGCAGAACACTCCCCACCTCTCACTCACACCCCTGTGCTTCAGCATTTTATTGGAAATTGTTTTTACCTGTTCCTTAAGTTCCAGCTATGGTAGCTCAGTTCTTAAAATAACAAGGTCCAAAAGATAAAAGTCTTAATATTAGAATTTTATAGTTTCTCTTACTCATGCATCTTAGAAACCAGGACAATGGCACAGAAGAGTTTTCATTCTTCTCTCTCAAATGTCCTTCCTATCTCCTGCGGTAATATCAACAGCCAAACTAACTGACCCATTTCATAACTGTCTGATTTCATCAACAGCCGAACTGACCCTGAGAGCCATTTGCTTGTGGCCAAATAGTGGGATTTCTGAGACTGAGGTCAACATTTTTAGTAATATATTATCTATATTATACATTATAGTAATATTACGTATTTTAGAAATATATTATTTATATTATATACATATATAATATTAATCTAACAGAGTACACTGCTGTGGTTAATTGCATGTGTCACCTTGATTGGACTAAGAGATAGCCAGAACACTTGGTAAAACATTGTTTCTAAGTCTATGGGGGGCATTTTCAGAAGACATGAATCAGTACATGGAGGAAATATCATCCTTACCCTGGTAGACAGGCATCGTCAGAGTCCTGAATAGAGCAAGACGGTGGAGGAAGGGTGAATTTGCTCTTCTCGGGCTGGGGCATCCATGTGTCTACACTCTGACATTGGAGCTCCTGGTTCTTGGGCCTTTGGATTCAGACAGGGACTTCAACTATCTACTGGTTCTCAAGCTTTTAGGTTTGGAGTGGAACTACAGCAACTGCCCTGGGCTTGCTGGCAGACAGCAGATTGTGGAGCTCTCAACCTCTGCAGTTGAATCAGTCTATTCCTCCTTACAAATCTTTCTATGTATTAATGTTGTATCTTGTTGGTTCTGTTTCTCTGGAGAACTCTGACTAAGGAAGACACAAAGTATTTGGCTGCAGAGATAACTATGAATCCAAGCTCATATTTTGCCCACTGAGGGACCTTGTATGGATTTTTAAAATTATATTTAGGAATACTAAGACTTAAAAAGAAAATAACCATTGATATATGCAATAAACTAAATGAATCTCAAAATATTATCCTTAGTGAAAGAAGCAAGGCAAAGAAGACTCTAAGAACCATGTGATTTAATTTACTTAACATTTTAGAAAATGCAAATTTATCTAGAGTAACAGAAATCAGCTCCATGGTAGCTGGAGATCAGGGGTAGGAGAGAGGCCTGGTCTAGACTACCAAAGGGCACAAGGAAATTTTTAGGGAATAATGTACATGTTCATTACCTTGATCATACTGCTGATTTCAAATGTCAAATCCAGTTGAAAACTTTAAGTATGAACAAATCTATTTAACTTAATTATACTTCGATGAAGTTTTTTGAAACACTGTGACTCAACAAAAAATATATTAAAGTCCCTTCCAACTCTCAGAATCTATAGTTCTCTATTTTGGAGGAGAGGCAAATGAAGGCAAAGTATATTATAAATGTCATTTCCATACCTGGCATTAGAACCTGCTATGGTTACTAGTGGCAAGTTGCCAGAAACAGACTTTAAAATGAAGGGTCTCTTCTGTCTCAGAGCTGTATCTGATAAGAAAAGGTTCCTGAAATGTTAACGTGCCTTACTGGTTGAAGAACTTTATGTTGTGAACACAATTATTAGAAAATAAAAAATTCTACTTAACATTCACTTGTTCTTTAATCTATGTAAATCCTGTCCAAATGTGTGACAAGTCAAAATTCTAGAATTTTAAAGCAAATATCATTTTAGTTGTCAAAAAGTGATATATTCATGGGATATTTATTTATTTATTTATTTATTTATTTATTTATTTATTTATTTATTTATTTATTTATTTATTTTGTGTGTGTGGTACTGAGGATTGAGCCCAGAGTCATTCTACCTCTGAGCTATACCCCCAACCGTATTTTTTATTCTTTATTTTTGAAGCAGGGTCTCACTAAGTTGCAGAGGGCCTCACTAAGTAGCTGAGGCTGGCGGTGAACCTGCGATCCTCCCGTCTCAGTCTCCCAAGTACTGGGATTACAAACGTGTGCCACTATGCCCAGCTTTATTCATGGGATATGATGATTTTTGAAGTTAAGCTTCCATTACACATTGTCTCATATTTTAAAATCCCTGATTTTGGCTCCTTTTCAATGACTTGAAATTCAATAGTGATCACATATATCATCTAAATTATCATGAACTCTGTATTAGTAGACACTACTTACAAAGCTTCAATTTTTTCCTACTCTATTTTAAATGTTCTGCCTGCAATTTTTCTAAAATATATTTAAATGATAAGTTGTTGTGTTTCAAGCATTTGGTCACAGATGGGCCAAAATTTAACAAACATGGTTAATGCTATTTTTGATGAATTCTGAGTACTTTCTTACAAATAACAATTATCTTAGGTGAAAGAATGAAAGAATGAGAATAATACTTAAAAAAGTAAATTGAATTAAATGACAGGGTCTTTGTTTTTTTTTAGATTGCAAATAATTTGGGGTTTTTTTTGACGATAGATAAAACACAAATATTTATCTTTCAGAATTGTTTTACTGCACAAAGTATTTTTCTCATTCTGGAAAAAATATCTGCTTTCTTTTCCATTAGAAGTAATTAATTACTCTTTCTTACATGTTCCTCTTGTGAGCCTTAAGTCTTGGGGTCACAAGCACGGTGATGTGAATAGAATATGACAGATCAGAATTACATCACTGTTGTGAAGGTGCTTCCTTTTGTTTTTCGGGAAGAGAGAGCAAAAGAGAGTGACAGAAACCAGAGAGCAGCACAGCATATGATTTCAGTGGATTGAAGATTCAGAATGAGTAAATTATTTACTAGAAAAGAACTAAATGATTACAGTTGTGAATGATGTCACCTATCTGAAAAGGGGTGGTCATCAGCTGGCCCACAGGGTCTTCGCTTTCCTTTGTGATATGAGATGAATTCTTGTGGGTTGGACCCATTTCCTACTGCTGTTGTAACTAATTCCTGCATTTGTACTGCCTTAAGCCACGGAAATGTGTTATCTTGGACTTCCGTGTCAAAAGTCTGATGAGGGTCTTACTGGGCTAAAATCAAGATGGCAAAAGTCCACGTGCCTTCTGGAGACTGTGTGTGTGTACAAGGGAAGGACCCACTTTACTGCCCTTTTCAGCTTTTCATCCTCATCCTCCATCTCTTGGTTCACACTGTCCTTCCTACATCTTCAAAAAGAGCAATGTTGCATCTTTCTGTGACTTCTGAATCTTAGAAAGGTTCTTTTAAGAACTCATGTGGTTAGGGTAGGTCTACTGCATGATCCAGGACAACCTTCCAATCTCAAAATCCTTAACTTTACTCACACTGCAAAGTTCATGCTTACAATATTGACACTATAATGCACCAATAAAAGTATATTTAAAAATAATCAAAGTCCACTTCTCAACGTAAAATAATGTATTCACAGGTTCCAAGGGTTAAGACATCGACACCTTTGGGATGCCATTATGCTACCTATGAGTAAAATATTAGAATAGGGAATACAAGAAGGACAGAGATTTAATTAATTACTGGGCATGTTTTAGAAAATGTCTGTTGGTATGATTTTCAGTAGAAGGGTCAACAAATGGAAGAAAATTATCAACAGTAAGAAAAGTAGGCATTTTGTGATGAATGCCTATGTTAGTATACGAGCAGATTTATATCAAATAAAACTGCAAGCACTGCCTCGCACAGGGCCCGGTAGTCAATGACGGGTTCAATTTTCTCAGGGCAAATCAACCTAAGACAGGGCTTGTTGAATGACTCATCGAGACCCCATGACAGGTAAGATTAATCGCCTAGTAGGAAACGACCTAAGACAGACACAGTCCTTCGTGCATTTTAAAATTATAACGGGGGAGTTGTGGAAGCCCAGCTGGACCCTCTCCCCCCTGGCAGTTGCTGTCTGCATATATGAGCAATTATACTGTCTCTTCTGCTATGGCTACATTGGCGTCTCGAAGTCTGGATTGCCTCTAGGATGCGTAGATGAAAGACCCTCCTACTTCTTGGAAAGTAAAGATATGACCCTAAAGGAATATGGTTTTATGACTCTATAAAGTTTGCTTTACCGGGCTATGTTAAGAATGTGGGCTATATGTGTAAAACAAAGAAGTGGTGCTATTTGTGATCTGATAATGATTGATATGTCATAAATGTCTATGTAACCCTGTTGTACTCAAGAAATGTATAAAAAAATCCATGCTAAAAATAAATAAATAAAATTTTAAAAAAAGAAAAGAAAAGTAGGCATTAAGGTAACACTTGTTACTTACCAATGCCCCCTCCCCCCATTGCACACAGGGCAACTCTTTGTTCACTCAGTATTTAAATAAACTAATTACACTAATGGGCCCCTTTGATCATCTGTTTCTCAATCTGGGCAGCAGATGTAACTCCAACATTTAGGTACTTGAAGTTCTACAGTAAGGGTTTAAGTGAATTAGTTGAAAATTAAGGTAAAATAAGTTAATAGTTTTTAAAGCAAAAGTATTTTGTCCAAAGCATATCTATGATCCATGGGAGAATAATAATAATTAAATACCAAATAAACTATAAACTATTTTGTATTCTCAGAAAAATGTTTTTGATCTAAATAGTTGAAACTATACTACATACACATCAAAAGAAGGGCAAGATGGTGTTCTAGTATTTACTCTTTATTATTTTTAATATTTTTGGTATTGGGGATGGAACCCAGAGGCATTATACTCCTGAGCTACACCCTCAACCCTTTTTATATTTTTGGTTTTGAAACAGGGTCTCCCTAGGTTGCCTAGAGTCTCACTAGTTGCTGAGGCTAGCCATGTACCTGGCATCCTCCTGTCTCAGCCTCTCAAATACTGGGATTACAGGTGTGCATCACCATGTCTGGCTAGTTCTAGTTTGTAAGTTAGCAAAATAAAAAAATTACCCTTTTTAGAAAACAATTGATGAGGAAAAAGGCAGATTACACTTTTTAAAACATTGACGTGTCATGTCCTCTTTGTTTTAGTTAAGTAAATGCCTCTGCTTCCTTGTGGAATCCCTTTAAACTATATTTTTCTTGCTGAAATTGATTTTAATAAATGGAGCTGGATAAAATTAATATTCATGTAGACCTCATAGAAAACTGAATTTGATGGTCTTAACATTACTTGTAGTTTGAAATTCACAGCACAAACTGTAAAATCAGTCACAGTTGAGTAAAGCAGAAAACCAAGCAGGGTAGGAAGATAATTTTGCATGTCGTATGAAATTCAACTTTAAATGCACAGAAAGTTTGAAATATGCCTCCTCCTCCCCCTACTGGTCTCTATAAAAGCAGTAACTGGTTTTATATACAATGAATTATGCAATAGAATGATTTACTCTGTTTCTAGAAGTTAATTAGTATGTGAATGTAAATGACTACCATATTTACTGGTATATTTTTTTGTAGTCTACTTGACCTCACTTTTCCCTGGATCTAGGCTGAGAAGGGAAGGACCGAAGGAAGGAAAGGAGGCAGGGAAGGGGATTTATGCTTATTAAAAGCTACCATGTACTAGCTACCCTGCTTCCTCTTTACATGCATAACCACTACATTTTTTTAGTTATTATCCAGGAGCAAAAATTAGAAATTAGGGTAACTAGAAATCTTGTGCAAAGTCAAACACACCCTGAGTAGCCTAGCCAGGCATGAACTTTCAGAAGCTATACTCCAGTACTTCATTTTTTTTTCATCAACCACCTTCATGCAACCACCCAAGTCTTTTTCTTTTTGGTGTGGGGGAGTACTGGGGATTGAACCCAGGGCACTCTACCTCTGAACTAAACCACGAGCCCTTCTTATTTTATTTTGAAACAGTGTCTTGCTGGGTTTCTGAAAGTCTTGATAAATTGCTGAACATATGATCCCCCTGTCTCAGCTTTCCAAGTACTGGAATTATCGTTGTGTCCCACCATGCCTGACTTGACTACCCAAATCTTGAAGCCCATTTTTCTTTTTCTTTCTTTCTTTTTTTTCCTTGCTCCCTTTTCTCAGAAAGGATGTATTGCCAGCCAAAAGAGAAAAAGCAAGTCCCTCAAAACCTCTGGCACTGACATGTTTATAGGATTCCCTAAAGTAGCTCAGGGCTCATTAATCAGAAGTACCTTCAAATCTTGGAGCCTTTCTTGATCTCTTCGCAGTGTGATTCATTTACTTTTCTAACCTGTGGCTCACCCTTCAATTTTGCAAACTCTAATATATGAAGAATATGTTTTGATAAAATGATAAATGCAGAACTGTGTGTTTTTTGTTTGAAGAAGAATAACATAAATTGTGGTCCTGATATATCTATCATAGTTATACATGAATTATCTTTAAGGCTGATATAGTACCATTAAATAAAACAAAAACCTGTAAGTGTATTTAAAATGTAGGCCAATATTATTGTGAAAAAATATTCACTGCAACATTACAATGCCCAGCCACAGGAAAATGCTTCAAGCAATTCCTGATTGCTGATTTGATATCTTCAGCCTTTAACAAATAGTATTTGTCAAGAATTTATAATGATTATAAATAATTTATGATTTATAATTATAATGTTATAAGTAAAACCCATTACATTAATACTTTAATGTGCTTTTATTAGTGCATTATGGTCTTGCATCATAATTTATATTACGTAGACATTGACATACATGTACACAGCACTTGGTGCCCCCACATCTTCCCACTTCCCCTCCTCACATACAGAGTATTGAGATTGACATTGGAATTTTCATATAGGTACACATAGTTGATGTTAGTATTTCTAATAATGAACCTCAGTCTTCCCCCTCCCCATCCCTTAGACCACTTCCCTGGCTCCACTGAGGTTTCTCCTCCATTATCTCGTGTCCCTCTGATATACCAGTTACTCCCTAATTTGTGTATATTGAAGAAAACATGTCCCTTCACTTTCTGTGACTGGCCAATCTCACTTAACGTTATGTTCTTTGGGTCCTTCCATTTTCTCACAAACATTACTTTATTCTTTATTGCTGAGTAGAATTCCGACATGTGTATTTCCCATCGTTTTGTAATACATTCATCTATTGGTGGACACCTAGTTTGATTCCATAATTTGACTATTATGAATTGTGCTGCTCTGAATATGGGTATGCATGTATTTCTGTAGTTCTCTGGTATCAACCTCTTTGGAAAGATACTCAGGAGTGGTATAGCTGGATCATATGGTGGATCCATTCCCAGTTTTCTAAGGAATATCCACACTGATCTCCATAGCAGCTGAACTAGTTTTCAATCCCACCAACAATGTAGAAGAGTTCCTATTTCCCCACACCCTCAGCAACATTTATTGTTATTTGACTTCTTGGTGGTTGCCATTCTGATTGGGCTTAGAAGGAATCTCAGTGTAGTTTTGATTTGCATCCCTGATTGAACATTTATCATGTATTTATTGGCCATTGTATTTCTTTGCCAGCTATTCCTCTGATAGAGGACTAAAATCTAGAATATACAAAGTAATTAAAAGACAACACTAGAAAACAAATAATGCAATCAAGAAATGGGCAATATAACTATATACATCTTCTTTGGAGAGTTATCTGTTAAAGTTATTTGCTTGTTTTAAATTGTTGTTTTCTTACTGTTGGCTTTTAGTAGTTCTTTGTATAGTCTGCATGACAGCCCTTTATTAGTTATCGTTTTGTATATTTTCTTCCAGTCTATAGCTTGTCTTCTCACTCTTTACTATGACTTTCATAGAGAAGTTTGAAACTTTAATATATTCCAGTCAACCAACATTTCTTCCATGGATACTGTCTTTGGTGTTGCATCTAGAAAGTCACTTCCATGACCATGAACATTTAGTTGTTCCAGCATCATTTCTTGAAAAAACTCTATTCTTCATCATATTTCCTTTTCTCTTTTGCCAAAGATCAGTTGACTCTATTATGGTATCTATTTCTAGTCTTTCTACCTTTCCATTAATTGTCTATTATTTTGCCAATATGGGTTCAGTGCACATTTCCTGGAAAACAATGGTTATCTTGTAGAACATATTTCTTTAATATTGAAATTGGTCCTAATGTCCTCAAGAACTTAAGTAGTATTAGATAAGAATATGAATTTACAGAAAAAATATTTTCTTAGAGACAATTCTGTTTCACTGTGTCAGCTTGTATATAAGTATTGAAACCATTGTTTTCCACAGGAGTGAATATGAAATCAACTATTAGGTTGATATTAGATAACATTTCTGTTTTAATGTCACATTAAATATATATATATATATATATATATATATATATATTATATGGGAGAATATATAATATATATATATATATATATATATTATATTATATGGGAGAAGAAATGAAGAAATAAAAGTATGGTTCATTCATATCAATTCCAGAATAATCTTTCCAATAATTTCCAATAGAGGTTCTATTCAAGAATAAAACTCAGTTAAGGTATAGATTGAGGAATTAACAAATCAGTATCAGATTATAAACTATTTTACTTCTTTCATCTCTATTGAACTGGTATCTTATTCTGGGTAAAAATAAAACCAAAAATATCAGTCTATTTCAGGCTGAGCCTTATTTAGTGTTTAGATTTTGATAAATAGTTATTTATAATATTGTCCTATTCTTGAAATACAGAAGCATGTGTGGGCAGATGGAGGTGGTATAGCCTGAGATATTGATTCATAATAGCCAAAGTCCCAAGAGACTGATTTATAAATCTTAATGCCCACTCATTAATTTACAATGGGAACTATATTTAATACAATAGCTAGATCAGTTAACTATACAAGACACTCCCTTTGGGTGTGTAGATGTACTCTTGTGGCCAAATTATAGAAGGGAAACTTGGTTAGAGGCGATGAAATTAGAACAGTACAGTGGAAATTGAATATTAATAGATATTTATTTCTACCTAAAGGAGCTTATAATTTACTCTTTAACTCCCAGGGAATTTTTATTATAATAACCAAAGATGTGGCCTAGATTGCTCTTTAAAAATTAACCTTATTATTCCTGCCTTTAGACTAAGATGATTATAATATACTGTTATCAATTAATCCTTCATGAAATCTTGGTTTCTCTTTCCAAGATTATAGTATATTTCAGATTAGTTTTATGATTTGCTATAGGCTCTTTTTTTTTTTTTTTGCGGTACTGGGGATTGAACTCAGGGGCATTCTACCTCCGAGCTACAACCCCAGCCCTATTTTTTATTCTTTATTTTGAAACCGAGTCTCACTAAGTTACGGAGTGCCTCACTAGGTAGCTGAGGCTGGCCGCGAACCCGGATCCTCCGGTCTCAGCCTCCCGAATGCTGGGATTACAAGCGTGCGCCACCACGCCCGGCTGCTATAGGCTCTTTTTGTTGACTGAGAGTCTTCTTTCTCAAAAACAAAACTATTTAAAAATAATACCAAAATAATCCAACACTTCAACACATAGGCACAGGTAAAAACTTTCTCAACAAGCCCCCAAAGGCACAAGAAACTCAAAGGAAGATCAATATATGGGATTGCATTAAAGTGAAGAGCTTCTGTGCAGCAAAGGAAACTATCAAGAACCTCAACAGAGAGCCCACAGAATGGGAGAAAATTTTTGCCAGCTACTTCTCCGATAGAAGATTAATATCTAAAATATACAGAGAAACTCACAGCTAGAAAACGAATAACCCAATCAAAAAATGGGTAAAGGATCTAAACAGTTCACAAAAGAAATACAGATGGCCAATAAATGTATGAGGAAATGTTCAACATTAGCAATCAGAGAGATGCAAATCAAAACTACCTTGAGATTTCACTTAACCCCAATTAGAATGGCAATCACCAAAAACACGACCAACAAAAAATGCTGGCAAGGGTGTGGAGAAGTGGGAACCCTAATACATTGTTGGTGGGATTGCAAATTAGTGCAACCACTCTGGAAAACAGTATGGAGGATCCTCAGACGAATGGGAATGAACCTACCATATGATCCAGCAATACCACTTCTGGGTATCTACCCAAAAGAATGGAAACCAAACTATCAGACTGATGCATGTGTATCTATGTTTATAGCTGCAGAATTCACAATTGCCAAACTATGGAAACAGCCAAGATGTCCATCGACAGATGAATGGATTACAAAACTCTGGGATATGTACACAATGGAATTTTACTCAGCCATAAAGAACAAAATCATGTTATTTGCAGGGAAATGGATGCAACTGGAAAACATTATACTAAGTGAGATTAGTCAGTCACAAAAAGTAAAAAAAAATCATATGCTCTCCCTAATATGCAGAAGCTAGGAAGAAAGTGGGTCATAAGAGGGACTCAGATGAAGAAGGTGACACCTTAGATGAGCAAAGAAGGTGACTTAACTGAAGGTGATGGGGTGTGTGTGTGGGGGGGACACCCTAATGCACAAGATGCACTTTCACAAGCATACCAAAGTCAATTACTAAACTGAACTTGAGAAGGAAGAAGGAGGAGGTAGTGGGACTGGAATTGGGGAAGGGTTAAATGAAAGAGGTGTGCATGTATGCCTTTACCAGCTTTTCCCTAACAATGTATGATTACAGTGCACCAATGGAAAAAAAAAGTTACAATGAATTCCTATTCATTGTTATTCTGTGATATTCTTACTTCATTTAATTTCAGAGATTGTTATACTTTAAAATTATATGCTATTCTTTTGGCTTGTTCTTTCTTTTCCTGTAATATACTGAATGATCGGCTACTTAAGATTAGTGTTTTAATTTTATATTTTATTTTGATGATTTACAAACATGAATAGTTTAGTGGTTTTGCTATACACCTTAATAAATGTTATACCTGTAATTTTTTATAGAAGATTATGTTCTTTCCAGAGATTTGTTCTCTACTATCAAGTTCTTTCATAATTCAGTTTATGGGCTGAATGATAATTATAGGAATCTTTCATTCGCTTCTGAATCCTACAAGTCACCATTAGAAAGTAAAAAGCAAATGGCATGCTGAGGAAATCTTTGCTTTTTGCTGTCACTTTTGTCAACTCTTCCATGATATTTTCATGGCATTTTGATGAAAATGAATATGTGTGCATTTCAGTTGTAAATTAACATGTCAGCATATTGATTGCAGGAAGTATATAATTCTAAGAAAATAAAAACAATGAATTCAGTATTCAAGTTGTGTTCTTCCGTGAAATGTTGAGTAAGCACAGTCTGCTATTCATATGCCCATCATTTCAGAATTATACCAGAATTATAAGCACAAAAAAATAACTGGAGATCCAGCATTGAAAAATAAAATTGTGGATCTTGCCAAGTAAACCGCTGCCTTTGGGGTGATGTGTGTTGATAGTGATGGCCTGGATCCTTTGAAGATGGCTACTAAGAAGCCAAAATGACTTCTTTAATCATCTGTGTTAGAACATATCCATTTTGCTCATGTTAAATGTCAAACATACAGTGGTGTCTTTCTGGAAAGAATGCAAGGCATGATAGTATAATATGTTACATTGCACATATTTGTCTTAATATACATGAGACAAATAGAAATTTTGCCATAGATACGACACACAAAACATTATAGCTTCAGAGAAATGGATAGTAGACAACTTCTTGTGAGGCTTTTCAAAAAGAAACAATACCAAGAAGGTACACTATTTAATGCATGTTAAAAGATTAAATTTCAGATGGTGATCTGTTTCTATCTCACATTATACCTGTTTCTTCAGGTAGCTTCTGTGATACTTGGGAACATGTAGCAACACTTCAGATATTAGACAAGAACAGGATTCTACCCAATGTAAAACTCTGATTGCCCATTAAAGTCTCAATCATTTTTAGGTCATGATATCCCTTGATGCTCGAAGGGCATATTCTCACGTGCCCTTGGAGACTAACAAGGAAAGAATGTGAAGCCAGGGGTGGTGGCACACACCTGTAATTGGGAAGCTGAGACAGAAGGATTGCAGGTTTGAGGACAGCCTCAGAAATGTAGCAAGACTCTCAGGAACCTAATGAGGCCCTGTTTTTTTTTTTTTTGCGGTACTGGGGACTGAACTCAGGGGCATTCTACCTCCGAGCTATACCCCCAGCCCTATTTTTTATTCTTTATTTTGAAACCAGGTCTCACTAAGTTGCAGAGTGCCTCACTAGGTAGCTGAGGCTGGCCGCGAACCCGGATCCTCCGGTCTCAGCCTCCCGAATGCTGGGATTACAAGTGTGCGCCACCACGCCCGGCTATGAGGCCCTGTTTAAAAAAATAAAAAATAAATAAGTCTGGGAGTGTAGGTAGAATGCCTCTTGGTTCAACACCCAATACCACCAAAAAAAAAAAAAAAAAGGAATGTGATTTAATGCCAAAACAGTATCCCAATGCATTAAAATTGGCTTCATGTTCACATACTTCTTAAGATTGGCAATCAGTCTTAACCTAATATGTCCCATCATCCTTTATATAGAACACCTATAAAATCTTAAATTGAACAATTTTATAGGTGTCTTATAAATCTTTATAGATTTTTATAGGTGTTCTGTATAAAGAGCCATGGGACATAATGGGTTAAGCAGAAGCACTATTGGCCTCTCTTTTCACTGAGAGCTTAACTTGGTTTTTCTGCTTTTGTGGTTTAAGGTCCATCTTTGAGCTTCAATTACAGAGCACGGCAGTGCTACTTATGTCAACCCCCCCCCCCATTACTCTGTTTGCTGAGGTGTAAAATAGCTTTCATTCTGAGTCAGACCAAGTCCTACCTAACATCCAGCTGGTCCTGCAAAAAGAAAATGATTAGTTCCTTTAATTTAAGGGTGTTAAATACTACCTTTAGGGTAGGCATTTTCATGAAATGATAATTGATCACTAAGTAGTTATGACAACCAGATTTTGCCTGAATTGCTAATAAGATCAGATAAATGTAGTACTTAACAAGCTGATGTTTAAATTAGATGTCTAAACATCCCTATTAACCTTCCCCTTCTCCTGGATCCCTGCTGAGAACATTTCAAATAACCCTCTATACTTAGGAGGAGACATGTGTAAAAACAAAGTAGAGTCATAGTGTTTTCTTAAGAGAAAAATATTTTTCTATGATCATACTTTGATATAGTCTATAAATGTAAATTTATTTATTGATATTTGGGAGGACAGTAATATAAATCTGAGATATAACTGAAGGAAACCAATAGGGTTATTTTTATAGAGGGGAAATGTTTTTTGTTTTTTTTTTTTTTTTTTTTTTGCGGTACTGGGGATTGACCTCAGGGGCATTCTACCTCCGAGCTGTACCCCCAGCCCTATTTTTTATTCTTTATTTTGAAACCGAGTCTCACTAAGTTGCGGAGTGCCTCACTAGGTAGCTGAGGCTGGCCGCGAACTCGGATCCTCCTGTCTCAGCCTCCCAAATGGGGAAATGTTTTTAATAAACATTAATGCAAATTTATTAGGCCACTCAAAATAAAAATATATGGATACTTCCTTGACATAGTTAACATGTATTCCAAAGGTATATGGAATTATACCTAGCTACAAAAATTTCTGTTGATAATAATTACCGAGCATGTTTGTCAAGATTATTTTAGCACAGTAATACATTTAATATTTTAATTAGTTTGATAAATGCAATGTAATGTTAACCTCAAAATATTAGTACTAGTATAACCAGGAAAATTTATAGTAATCAATTAAAAATAACTTTTTATGAAAGGTTCCAGGGGCTAGGGTATAACTAAATGGTAGATCTCACACTTAGTGTGCATGAGGCCCTGGGTTGAACTCTCCAACACCAAAACAAAAACAAAAACAAAAACAAAAATGAGAGAGAGAGAGAGAGAGAGAGAGAGAGAGACAGAGAGAGAGAAGCTCCAGTAAAATACATAAAGAGAAAATATTTTTAAACAAAATAAGTGATTTACTCGGAAGTGTCACTTAAAACCATTAAGCAGATATGTATGCAATATCTATCATATAAACAGAAAAGAGAATGTGCATTACTTTAAAAAGTTGGCTGAGATAATAAAAAGCAAATATGAATAAACAGACATACTTCTAGTGGAAAAACTAAAGTTTATAAGTATGTCAGTACATTCAAAATTGATCTTTAAAATAATGCTTTAGCTTAAGAAAAAACATGAATTATTTGAACAAAATAGATAACTACTGAATAAACCCAGTTATAAAGTACATAGTCCTCTCTTCTAAAAAAAGAGGGGAGAAAGAAAGGAGATGGACATTTCCATGTCAGCATACTGATTGATTGCCACATGTCAGTATGTTGATTGCAGGAAGTATATATGGTCATTTTTATGTTAATTCTGCCTATCCAAGAACACAGGAGGTCTTTCCATCTTCTAAAGTCTTTGATTGCCTTTGGCAATGTTGTATAAGTTTCAATGTAGAGGTCTTTGCTTTCTTGGTTAGATGTATGCATAAATATTCTTTCTGAGGCTATTGTGAATGAAATTGCTTTCCATCTTCTTTTCCAATGGGTTAAAATAGGAAATATAAGGGATTTTAAATGGAGAGAGTAAGAGAAGGAGGGAGAGAGAGGGAGAGAGAGATCTGTAAAGTGGTTGAAGAAGAGGATTAGGGGAGAAAGGCAAGAGAAGATAGAGAAGTAAAGAAGGAAATAGTTAGAGTAATACTATGGCAATATGTGAAGGTATTACTACCAATCTCACTAACTTGTGTGAGGAAGTAGGGGATCAGGATGAGATGGGAGGGAAATACACAAAGAGCTATATGTATGTATATTTTTAACATATTGAGTGTCACTATGATGTATAATTGCAAAGCACCAATAAAATAATTTTTTTATTTTTATAATGTGTTTTATTAGTGCATTATAGTCTCACATCATAATGCAAATCACGTTGACAGTGGCATACATGCTCACAGCACTTGTTCACCCCACTTCCCAATTCCCCCCCTTCCCAGTATAAAGTACTGAGATTGACATTTGCATTTTCACATATGTACACACAGTGGATGGTAGTATTTCCATTAATGAACTTCAGTCTTCCCTCTCTGCTTCCCTTACACCACCTCACTGGCTCCAGGGAGGTTTCTCTTTAATTATGTGTAGTCCTTCTGGTATCTCAATTACTCCAAGTGTGTGCATGTTAGAGAAAAGATGTGACCCTTTACTATCTGTGACTGGCTCATCTCACTTAACATAATGTTCTCCAGGTCCTTCCATATTCTTGTAAATGGCATAATTTTGTTTTTTATTGATAAGTAGAATTCCCTTGTGTGTATTTCCCATAATTTTGTAATCCAGTCATCTGTTGATGGATACCTATGTTGAGTCCATAATTTGGCTACTGATTGTGCTTCTATGAACATGGATATGCATATAATACTGTAGTTCTCTGATTTCAGCCCCTTTGGAAAGATATCCAGGAATGGTATAGCTGGATCATATGGTGGATCTATTCCTAGCGTTCTGAGGAATCCTCACACTGATCTCCATAGCAGCTGAACTAGTTTTCAATCCCACCAACTGTATAGAAGAGTTCATATTTCCCCACATCCTCACCATTTGTTGTTATTTGACTACTTCTTGATGACTGGCATTCTGGTTGGGGTTAGATGGAATCTCAGTGTAGTTCTGATTTCCATCTCCTTTATTGCTAATGATGTTGAACATTTTTTCATGTATCTATTGGCCATTTGTATCTCCTCTTTTGTGAAGTGTCTATTCAATTAAGTTGTCTATTTCTTGATTTTTTTAGTGTAAAGTCTTTTAAGTTATTTGTATATTCTAGACATTAGTCCTCTACCAAAGTAATAGCTGGTGAAGATCATCTCCCATTCTGTAGGCTCCCTTTAGACTCCTGATGGTTTCCTTTGATGTGCAGAAACTTTTTAATTCTTGTTTTAATTTCCTGAGCCTTGGGGTCTTGTTAGGAAGTTTCTACCTGTGCCTATATATTGGAGTGTTGGACTTATGCCCTCTCTCTAGTAGCTTTACAGGTTCTGGTCTAACTTCCAGGTCTTTGATTCATCTCAAGTTGACTGTTGTGCAGGGTGAGAGGTAAGAATTTAATTCCATTTTTCTACAAATGGATAGCCAGTTTTCCCAACACCATTTGTTGAAAAGGTTGCCTTTTCTCTAACATGTTGGAGAAAAAGTGTTGGATTTTGTCTAGCACCTTTGTCAAAAATCAATTGACTGTAAGTGTGTGGATTTGTTTCCATATCTTCTATTCTGTTTCATTGGTCTATGTGTCCATGCTGTTTTTATTACTATAGCTCTACAGTATAATTTATTTATTTTTTTTTAATTTTTTTATTGTAGTAATTCGTGCAATATAGCATACATCTTTGTTAAGTACAAGTTGTTAACAACATATTTGCACACAGTTCTCATTTGACCCTTTCCCCAATTCCCACCCCAATCCCCTCTCCTTCCCTCCCCCTCAGGTTCACTTCGGTGAGTGACCTTGATATGATTGTGTAATTACATCATGTGCTTTAGGGTGTCCCTCTGCCCCCTGCGTCCACTACAATTAAATCAACTTCTTTGCTTATCGAGGATCTCTCCTTTTCATCTGGAGACCCTCCTATGCCACATCCCCTCCCTAGCATCCACATATTAGGGAGAACATATGCTTCTTAACTCTTTGTGACTGACTAATCTCACTTAACATAATGTTTTCCAGTTGCATCCATTTCCCTGC
>PVLC010013957.1:0-40345 GCA_004027655.1 Graphiurus murinus | reverse complement strand
CACAATCATAACAAGGTCACTCACTGAAGTGAACCTTAGGGGGAGGGAGGGGGAGGGAACGGGAATGGGGAGGGAATCGGGGAAGGGGTCAAATGAGAATTGTGTGCAAATATGTTGTTAACAATTTGTACTTAACAAAGATGTACGCTATATTGCACGAATTACTACAATAAAAATTAAAAAATTAAAAAAAAAAAAGGCTATGGGATGGAGTCAGTGAATGTGTGGGAAGGATGGGCATCTTTAGCTGGCAGCTTGGCAAGAGCTTCTCTGAACAAGTGACAATGAACTGTACTCTGATCCCATGAAAACTCAGAGGAAGAGATTTCCATGCAGAGGGACCAGCAACTGAAAAGGCTTTACAGCAAAATTAAGCTTGGGTTGGCAAGGGCCTGGCAGATGGGCAGTTTGTCTGGAGAACAGTGAGAAGAGGTGAGAACAGCAGGGAAAAGTTTGGTGAAGGACTGAAGTCAGTCTTTCAGGGCCTTGCTTTCCAGGGTAGGGATTAGATCTCACAGGAACTCACCAGTGATAGGGTTCTTTCACCTTCATTATAATCCTTTGGGACCACCATGTATGCATTTCATTGCTGATGTGACTTGATTTATGCTCTGAAAGAGTCACAAGTGGCTGCTGTGTAGGGAATAAATTATGGGGAGGGGGTAGAAAATGGAGGCCAGAATCCCTTGTAAGAGGCTAAAAATGATGTTGGCTTAATTTTTTTTTCTTGTAAAGTCGAAATAAGTAGATACCCTAAGATACATGTAGAGTTCTAAGAACTGTTGTAGGGAAGAGTTCCCTAAGATATAGCATCGGATCTGTTTATAATACAGAGCTGACTTAAGCATAAGGTGGTGATGCAGAGTGTAAGCATTAAAGTTATTTAACAACTCTAACTAGTTCTGAACCCCAAACCACTCGTATGTATGTATGTATGTATGTATGTATGTATGTATGTATGTATGTATGTACTGGCACTGAGGATTGAACCCAAGGGCATTCTACCTCTGAGCTACAACCCCACCCCTTTCTATTTTTTTTTTTTTTTAATTTTTACTTTGAAACAGGGTCTTGCTGAGTTGCTGAGGGTCTTCCTAAATTGCCAAGGTTGGCCTTGAACCTGTGATGCTCCTGTCCCAGCCTCTCAAGTACTGGGATTGCAGGCATGTCTCATCATGCCCAGCCAGACTACTCTTATGAATAGAAAAAACAACCTCTCTGGTATAACAGTGGCTTGAAAGATTCTTAAAAAGACCTCAAGGGAGACAAATTTAATAGATAAACATTCTCCTCAAGAATTTTGCTAAGGTCAACAGAAGTTTTTTCAAAATGGAATTGCACTTCAACCTGAACTTCACTCACAGCCACAAAGACAAATATTGGGAAAATTACTTGAGTGATGGGTCTTACTCAGGGGTTACCCAGAAAAAGTGGATAGGAAGAGTACTTTAGGAAGAATGACTTGGATGGATGGTTGTCTCATAAAAATGATCTTCAGAAAAAGGTACTCCAGGTTTAGTTCTGATAATCAAATTACACAGTGAGGCATCTCTTGTACACTGTCCTCACCTCTAAGCATCTCTAATAAAAACAGCTGTGTATTGCTGAAGACATATGAGCAACGCATGGTGCAAGATGCATGACACTCGGTGATAGTGTTCTTTCACCTTCTTTAAAATTCTTTGGGACCACCATATATGCATTTCATTGTTGATCAAAATGCATTATGCGGCACCTGACTTGAATTAAATGGATTGTCCGAGAATTCTTAGTATACCACAGGAGGAATAGACACTCGGGAAGTAAGTTCCACCAAAAATTTATTGACAGAGATGTCAAGTATGCTATTTGCAAAGAGTGAACTTGAGCAATGTGATGTAAACACAAGGCTAGTCACTAAGAAACTTTAGACTGAAGGAAAAAAACATCATCATTTGAGGTTTATGCAGTTTGCAACTGAATCAAGAATATTAAGAATATTAATATCTTTCATCAGCTAAATATTATTTGCAGTCATTTTCTAGAAGAAATAGAAGATGAATCATGCAAAGTGAAGTATGAAGTATACATTGGGCATATAATTCAAGATGAAATGGTTTCAATATAAGGATCTTGAAGATATTTTGGGCTTTACTTTTCAAACTAGCCTCAGATTTTCAATTTCCTCTGGAAAGGAGAACAGTCAGAAGACACACAATAAAATAAACGTGTTTGGGTTGAGTGGGGAATGCGAGCGTTTGGTTCCTAACTCTGAGTTGGAACTACTAGATTCCACTTACAGCTTTGAGCATGATTAAATAAAATTTCAGACATCAAGGCCTTGATTTCTAGTGAACAGCAGAGTTTTATTCAGACACAACTGTCCTGGATCAACAGGGAGGTCTTTCCTATCACCCAAGGACTGTCATGGTGACGGGAAGAAGGACACTGTATAAATCTCAGTAACATTCTCAGACTAAATGAATAATCCTGAAAAGTCGCAGAGGATATTGAAACAGAGTCACAAAGGAGCAGTAGCCCATTTTTATACAGCTCTCATATATTCAGTTCTGTGCTGAGCTGAGAATATTCAGCTATTTCCCCTCAATATCATTCAGTCACCACAGTTTTACATGTACTGACCTGGCACCTTTTCCTCATTTATCTCTGATTTTATATTCTGAAATTGTCAAGTTGCTTTAAAAAAAAAGAAGAGATCCACAACCAGACAGTAAGATTTTTTCCCCCTTGAGGGCCATAAAATTCACCAAATGAGGACTTTCACACAAATCTGCAAACTGAATTCCAGAAAGGAGTAAATGAAAATTAATGAGATCAAAGTTGGAGAACCATGTCAAATGTATCTCAAAGCTTTCTTTTTCATGCCCTCATCGGTGAGTTCAGGCACCAGGCAGTTCTCAGCTGGTGGGGAGATGAGAGGCAGGAAGGCAACTAGTTTTAATTCAGCCTAAAGATGCTGGCTTGCTTGGTCATTTGGTCCAAGAAACTGGAACATTCTGTGTGGGAGCTATTCTGCATGCATGTCTCTGTGTTGCAGGATTTTGTCCTTTGATCCTAAGGTCAGGACTAGGAGAGTTGGAAAGGGTTTCTTTCAAATGGCAACTGCTGTGATTTGGATGTGGGTTGCGCCTCCCCCGAGGGTCCAAGCGTTGGAAGCTTGGTTCTCAGTGTGGCAGTATCTGGAGGTGGTGGGACCTCTTGGGTGGGTGGGGGAGGCTTAGTGCAAGTCAATTAGATCACTGAGGATGCTGCCGTGAGGAAGGTTTACATAGTTCTCAAGGGACCTCAGTTAGTTCCTGAGAGAGAGCTGGCTGTTATAAAAGAGAAAGACTTCCCGCTCTACCCTCTGGCATCTTATCTCACCCCGTGATTGCCACTGTAATATCATCTGCCATGTGATACAGCCATAGGGCCCTCACCAGAGCAGATCAGATATCAATGCCAGGCTCTTGAACTTCCAAAATGGTGAGCCCAATGAACCTCTCTTCTTTATACATGACCCAGCCTCAGATATTTTGTTATGACAACAGAAAATAGGCTAGCATTCAATTTAATGGAGGCAAAAATGATTCTAAAAGCTACAGAATAGAGAAGTGATGAAATACTACCTTACCTTTGGCTTCTCAGACTGAGCGTACAGCCCAGCTTTCTCTGCCTGAGCCTCCTATGCCAAAGCCTGGATCAGCGTTTACTCAGAAAGCAACAAGCTAAGCTGTGGCCGCGCCACGGGTCAGGAGGGTGTTGGCTACTTTCCAACAGCATGTGTACTTGCGACTGGGGCAGAGGGAATCACCGCAGAGCTCAGCAACCCAACTATGTGTAATTGGCTGCCTAGGCATTACCTGGCTTCTACCCATCGCCTGCTCTGTAGGTAGCACTGGCAGCGCTGTTCAAGAGGGAACGTGCCAGACAAACCCTCGCCAAGTGACCCAGTCGGAAAGGAGGCTGTAAAGCTGGGTTGGGATTAGTCTCTGTTACTTTGTTACCTTGAACTTGACTGGCTCTGAGTGATTTCTAGAGAAAGGAGACTTGAATCCAGTCACTATTTAATATCCCTCAAACAAAAAGATGTCTTTTCTTATCTTCTCTCTAGCAAAGCGAGGTGACTGCTAAACCAAAAGGATTGGTAGGAAGCCAGGGGCCAATGAAAAGTACTTTCTTCTCATAAATCTTCACTTTTTAGGGCAGTAAAAACAATGACACCTCTGTGTGGAAACTCACTCTTCGTTTCCATAATTAGAAAACTAAGCTGCATTAACTGTTGGCTGAAAAGGAAAGAGTATTAATTATAAATATCTCACAGTATGTGATGGTAGAGTTATCATATGGCCCACCCACAGGAGCTATTAACTCTCACAGATGCTATTTTAGACAATTCCTTTTCAGTCTAATGTTAGTTTATAAGTGTAAAGCATGAAACAGCAGCACTTCTGATACCCTGTGCTTCAGAAAACATAGTGGGAAAGAAAGGCCAACTTGATTTCAGACGTTTGGAATAATGGGATTTCCAGTGTAGAAGACTTCAAAAGCACATTCAGCATTGAATTTTTTTCAGAAGAAGTTACAAATTGAATACTCTATAACAAATCAATGAACATATAAATTTCCAAAAGACTGTACTAGCCAATTGTTTTGAAGAATTGCCTATATATTTTTTGTCTTAAAGCAAGTAGAATGTCATGTAGTATTACTTCCTCTTTTGTCTCCTCTGATCACTGAACCTAAGAATAAGAAGGAAATAGGGAATTTTAAGCCTGTGAGTGTGTGTGCGGGCATACATGCACACACACACACACACACACACACACACACACACAGAGTTTTTATGAATTTTTAATAACACAACCATATTGCACATTAACTAATCATTTTTTAAAAATCTGGGATTCTCAGACTTTTCGGAAAACACACACACACACACACACACACACACACACACACACACACAGTTGCAATAAGTAACTGGGATGAGACTGAACCCAGGGCATTCTACTACTGAGATACATCCCTAGTCCTTTCGATTTTTTTGGTTTGGAAATAAGGTCTTGCTAGGCTGCTGAGAGTCTGGCTAAATTGCTGAGGCTGTGCTCAAACCTGCAATCCTCTTGTCTCAGCCTTCCAAGTACTGGGATTACAGGGGTGCACCACAGTGCCTGGCTGGGATGATACATTTTATTACACCAGTTTTATAAATCAAGAACTGGAGACACCAAATGTGGATGAGTTTTCTAAGAAACCACTGACTTCCTGCTCCAGGGAACCACCTGAGATGACAGCCTGCTGCATGCTACAGCTCAGTCCTCTCTCTGTCTCCATCACTTCCAGTCCCAAAGAGGTTCAAGAAATCTTCATTGCCTTGTACTTCCCAAACCTAGGAATCTGATTGCTCATCTGCCAAGTGCCACATTAAACTGGTCCATAGAACTACTTAGGATCACTTAGCAAATATGCAAAGCTAAAATAACAACAAAGACAATATTATTTACCAGTCTTTTGAGTTTTATGTTTATATAGCACTAGCTACTTTGCCTTTAGGCACTTGATTCTTTGGCATAACAGTGTACTACTAAAAGAGGAAGAGAGAAGATGCTAAACGAACCAACATGAGAATTTGTTAAGGTCCTGGGGCAATATGGATTTAATTAAACAAATTCATCTTCTTTAAAGATTATTCCTGCATTTCTTGTGAATTCTCTGGGATCTGTTCCATTTAAATTACATACAGAGCCAGGAATGGTGGTGCATGCATGTAATCCCAGTACTTGAGAGTCTGAGACAGGAGGATTGCAAGTTCCAAGCCAGCCTCAGCAGCTTAGTGAGGCCTTCTTCAAATTAGTGAGACCCTGTTTCAAAATAAAGAATAAAATAGGGCTAGGGGTGTAGTTCAGAGGTAGAATGCCCCTGAGTTCAATCCCCAGTACTACCACACATCAATCAATCAATCACATACAATAGATAAAAGGATAACGAATCACAGAGTCATTGAATGTCCAAACTGCAAGGGACCTCAGGTCATCCATCCTCTCCCATTTTCCCGTTGAGGAAGGGGAGTTCAAGTTCAAGGTCGCTCAGCTGGCTCTGAAAGCAGCAAGCCCTCTAAGGAGAGAGGTGGTTAAGGAGAGGTCAGGATCTAACACTGATGTAAAGAACATGAATTAATGCATCTTGATCTCTGACCTGTGTGCCATGATTACCACCCCAGCTCCCTTTCCTTGGCCATGTTAGATTTATCTGCCTCAGGCCCAGCCCCCAGTCCCCACCCCGCAGATGTTTGTAAAGGATACTTGTTAGCAGCACTCACAGAAAAACACAAATAAGATGCTGTGAACAAGGAGTCCTACACTGAAAAAGCTAAAAATATGTACCACTGGAGCTGATAACATCCTCCTGAGATCCCCGTGCCCACACAAACAAAACATATGTAAATAAGGACGAGAGGATGAATAAAGAGCAAGCAGCTTTAGAAAACACAGGAAAGAATCAAATGGCTTTAAAAGAAGAGGAGTGTAGCCTGGGATTCTGTAATCGAAAGTGTGGCTGGCCTGGCTATTCTACCCGTAGGTCATATTTTGAAAAGCTCATTCATACAGCCACTCAATCCCCGAGCCCCCCACTTATTAATAAAAGGCTGGAGGATGGGGGTGGGTAGGCTAAGTGCTTCTTTGCTTTTGCTCCAAGGCTGAGGGGCGTCGCCAGTGGATTGTTTACTCTGAGTCACAAAGTAAAGTCACGCATCTGGGTTTTTTAAATATATATTTACTTAAAGGAGAATAAAGAACATGCTTTTAAAAATACATGCACACATCATGATATTGAAGGGAGAGCCACAGTTCCCCTTAGGTCAAACTATTTGCTATTCTGAAGGAATTCCTTGAGCCCTCTCCATATGGGACATTCAAAATTGGCAGCCCAGGGCTACAATCTGGCAGTAGGTGGTTTTGCACAGAATTTTTTTTTTTTTTTAATTAGGACTTCAGTGGTTTTCATCATTACCTGCACCCTCCTGTCTCAGGGGGCCTTTAGCACCTCCAGATGTTAGCTGGAGCCAGCTTGCGTTTTCAGACACTGATCCTAGGAGGAAGGGGGAATGCAGAAGGCCCTGACATGCAGGGCCAGCTGGCCTCTCTGGCCCTGGTCTGTCTCAAAGGCAGAAGGCACAGCAGGCAGGTGAAGAGCTGTGCCTCACCAGTTCTCTTGGCGTCAGCGTTAGGGGTGAGTGGTGCCTTCTCAGGTCCTTGAACATCTCTCCCTCCTCCTGATCTCAGCTGCTAATATGCTTCTGCTCTGGCCAATTTCCAAAGAAAACCGTGTGTAGGTTACTATCTACTTCTAGAGCTTGGTAGACAGCTGATTTCGTGAACCATTTTGATAGAGAATTTCAATAGGTCCCTCAATAGGAGGCACTGGAATTAATACTAGATCCTCACAATATTTTATTTGTAGTTTGTTATTACTTTAAACATATTGCCAAGTATAACTCAGGGAAATACAAATTCATACGAGGGCATAAATGAGAATTCTCTCATTTATATGTTATGATCATTATGACTTATACACATATATAATTACAATGAAACAAAGTGACATAAATGTGAAATAAGAATGCAAAGCAAAACTAGAAATAGCCTTCTTTGGTTCATACACAAGAAAAATGGACAGACCAGTATAAGCATGGTGAGTGCAGACTTTGCAGTCAGTCTGCTGGGGCTTAAATGCTGGCTAGCTGCATGACTGACCTTAGGCAGGTACTTTTTGTACCTCATTTTCCTTATTGATAAAATGGAGATGGTAACAATAACCATTTCATAGGGGTATAATGGATTTATTGTGAAGTATATGAGCATATAACAAACCCTTACTTTTTATTGCTACTATGTAATATAACTAAAAGTCCACCTGAATGATGTTCCTTTTAAGAATTTCAGTAGCTGTTTAAGACTATCACTCTTGATTTTTAAAATTTTCACTATTTTTTTTTTTTTTTTTTTGCGGTGCCGGGGATTGAATTCAGGGGCATTCTACCTCCGAGCTATACCCCAAGTCCTATTTTTTATTCTTTATTTTGAAACCAAGTCTCACTAAGTTGCGGAATGCCTCACTAGGTAGCTGAGGCTGGCCGCGAACCCGGATCCTCCGGTCTCAGCCTCCCGAATGCTGGGATTACAAGCGTGCGCCACCACACCCGGCTTACTATTTTTTATATCTCATATCATCTATAGCTCAGACCCTGGAGTGAAGGAGTGGTTTGGATTATGGTTACATATAAATACTTTTGCATAAAAATACATTTTAGCATACAGTTCCATAACTTAAGTCTTACAGGTCTTAGGTACAAAATTAATTGTGAAAATAATTAATCTGGGAAAACAAAAGAGAAAATTGAACAGTTCAAAATTCTCAGTAAGTTGACATAGTTAACCTAACATCCCAGACAGTACTCTAGTAAGAAGATTTAATACTGCTAAGAAAGGCTTCAGGCCCCTCCCTTAATTTTCATTAGCACCCTTAAAACCCTCTCACATCAGAAATAATCTAAGTGACACTTCTACTGCATTCAACCCTATACAGACCCTAATGTAACATAAAGTGCTAATAAGGAATAAATGAATGATCACAGGGTAAAATCTAGTCATGTTCTCCTTAGGAGAGCCATAATGCTTTGAGATTTTCTATGTGATTGCCTGTAGATCTCTGACAGTCTATTAGTGTTGGCCTGCCCGGTTAGATTATACTTTCTATCACCCTAACAAAAACTCAGCCAGTTTCCCCTACATAGGGGATGATTATATATATACATATATATACACAAAAATGTAATTGATTTTAGGGAAAATATTCAGTACTGTAGGTATGTCCTACCAGAATATTACAGAAGAGACCAGAAAAATGACAAACACGACTAGAAAGAACCCAATGCTTAAGAACCAAAAAACATTCTTCTGAGAAGTCCACATATGACGAGTGGAAAGAGAAATCAACATCAATGCAAGAGAAGTTCTGAACTCCTAATCATCTGCATGCCTGTTCGTCTTGACATTCCTCAAACTTGGACAGCTGTGCCCACTTAACCTGGTTCTCCATCAAGGGCACTTTTGCACCCCTCCACACTGATGTTTATCAACGGATAAATTGTTATGACTGTATGTTAATGGGTGGAGGCCAAATATGCTTCTAAACATCCTACAGAGCACACGGCAGACCCTTTCCCTTGCAGCAAAGAATTATCTGATCCAAAAGTCAGTAGCACGAGGTTGAAAAACCCTAACTTACACTGATGGGTACAACCGGCCCTAGATTTGGACAAATGCTGGCCCTGGTCAAGGCTCTTGAGCTGGTACTTTAGTGACTGAGGAATGTGACCTTGGCTAGCTCTGCCCTAGAACACCAGTGCTGGGCTCTTGCCCTCTCTCCCCATCCGAAGTCCTTGAGTTCCTCCTCAAACTTCCTGACTGGTGTTCTGCCTGGTTCGAGAACTATGGTCTTAGCTTTCTTTCTGAGTCCTTCAGGGAGCAAAGTCCTTAATCTTGCCCTCTGTTCTCCTGGGCTGGGATTCTGGCCTGCCACGGAATTGTCCTAATACTAAGTTATGCTGTGGACATGCGATTCACATCCTGTTCTCCGGCTTTCCTGAAGACTCCTGTAAGGTTTCAGTAGACATGCTCATCTTGGATTTCAGAGCCTGGGCTTTATTTTCATAATAGTTCATCAAATGGTCTACTCTATTTGGTTCCTGGAACACCTGCTTTGGGCCATGGCTGGACTGACCTCAGACCAAGTGTCCTGGCCACCCTCTGCTCCTATTTGCCCAGCCTCAGCGATCTCCCTGTTCTCTATGCTTGCTTGTTCCTTGTCTGGCCCATTGCTTACTCTGTCACTGAGATTTGGCTATCACAGAAGCTGAAATCCCCCATCTCGCACTCATTTGTCAATAATACAAAACAGTAGACTGACCTCCCTATGATAACTATTTGTCAGAGATTAGTTTATATTTAGAGAATCCAAAGAAAAATCAGCTCCTTTAAAAAAAATCAATTGATTTAATAAAATACAACTTTGAATGTTGATGTGGCAAGAAAAAATATAGTTCAAAGGAAAAAAACAGAGAAAGGCAATCACTTTATCTACTGGCAGATAAATTAAATATTTAAGAAAATGCTGCAGCAAAGCTGGATGCTTTCCAAATGAGGAGTTCCATGAAAAGAGGCTTAGGTAACCACTGATATGAGCTGTTGGAAAGGTTAATTACATATCATCTTCCCTGTGTTTATCATCATAACTTTTTGGCTAATGTATCCTTTCCTTAATTATACAGCTTATGTCCATCTCTTGTGTAGTAATTGTAACCTCAGGTGATTTTTCTGGAGCAATCACCACTTTAGCTAAAGCTAGTCCTGGTTATATCTCTCAGCCAATAGCTGGGAGCTTTTTTCTTCAATGATACACAAATCATTATAAACAAATGTAGTTGAGTTCCTACCATACTGGAATGTTTCAAAAATATCATTTGGACAAATATAAGAATGGTACTGCTTCCTCAGAAGGCAATACACATTGTGTAAGGGAATGTGCGGAGACGTGTGTTCTGGGCAAAGGCTCAGAACTGCGGCATTTACACACGGTGAATACACACAATTTTCAGTGCACTGCATCTATATTGATTTCCAAAGTGAAAACAAGAAATATTTTTGGCCCTGGTGATAAAAAACAGTGATCATTTATTGAGCACTTAATTTGTGATGGTGATGATGCCTTTTATATAGATTATCCCACTTAATCCCCACGATGGCTTAGTGAGGTAGGCGTCAATATTACTTTTACTCCATAGGCATGGAACTGACACTTCAAGAAGAAACTGGCCCAAGATTCTATAGCTGGTAAGTGACAGACATCAGCTTTAAATTTAGACAGTATGACTGTGTTCCAACACTTAACTGCTATGCTATCCTTCTTACCACTAATTTTGAAAACTCTATTTCTCTCCAGCAATGTTTAGGAACATTTTTCGTGTTCTGTTTTATAAATAACGCACTCAGAGTTGGAACTCAAGTTGGGCATAATAAATGATTCCCTTAAAGAATACTGTTCAAAGCACCTGAGAACCTTGTCTCTACCCCAGACAAACTTAAGAACTTACACTATCATTGTGTCTTAATGAGAGGAATCATCAAATACATTTACAGTTTTGGGGGGATATAGATTGCATATGCGGTAGAAAGAGAGAGATTTACTAGTTGTCACTATCAGCATAAGACAAACACCTTTCACTATTGGCTATTTGTGACAACTGACAAAGAGGAATTTTTCAGTTGTTGTTACAAAAGTACACTGTAGGGTTTCTGGAGCTATGGTGCTCTTATAGTTTTAAGGACTCTTTCCTTTCTCCAAAGAGTACCTAATACTAGTTTTTAGCCTCAAGTTGACAAGAGTTGGTTGGCCTTTGATGAGAAGCTATTATTTTATCTTCCTCAGGCTTTCATTTTATTGGGGATAGTCCTTTAGTATAAGGAAGGAATCTTGAGCTGTGATTGGGATCCTTATAGTGGAAATTTTGCTATTTAAGGAGCAAACACCTCAGACATGATTTCCTCAGCCTTGATGACAAATCTGGGGCTACCTTTGGCTAAAATCAGATTCCCAAAGAAGGCTCAGCACCCTCCCAGAAATTGACCAAACCACATGTTTGGTACTACAGGTGGTCCTTCTTGCCAATAGAATGTGGCATAAATGCCACAGGAGGGAACACAGAGTTCTTCCAACTTGATTGTCCTTCTGTCTCATCTCTAAGCACTCTACCCTCCACATTCACTCATTGTCTAAATTTAAAGCTGATGTCTGTTGCTCATCAGCTATAGAATCTTGGGCCAGTTTCTTCTTGAAGTGTCAGTTCTATGACCTATGGAGTAAAAGTAATATTGACGCCTACCTCACTAAGCCATCGTGGGGATTAAATGGGATAATCTACGTAAAAGGCATCATCACCATCACAAATTAAGCTCTCAATAAATGATCACTGTTTTTATCACCAGGGCCAAAAGTATTTCTTGTTTTCACTTTGGAAATCAATATAGATGCAGTGCACTGAAAATTGTGTGTATTCACTGTGTGTAAATACCACAGCGCTAAGCCTTTGCCCAGACCACACGTCTCTGCACATTCCCTTACACAGTGTGTGTTGCGTTCTCAGGAAGCAGTACTCCAGTCCAACAAAACACCCTGCAGGTCATTTCCCTTTCCACCTTCAGCATCTCAAACTACTCCAGACAAAATTAAGAAGTTACATTATTATGCTTGAATTTTGACTTGTATATATATTAGAACATTTTCCAGAGTAAAGTATTTATTGTTTACCTGCCTGTCTTCCTCAATGGACTGACAGGTTGGATAGGAATTAGTCAATTCATCTCTCACTCAGAATCCAGCACATAGGAAGTACTAGATCAGTATCTAGTAGATGCTGAATTGGTCTCTTAAATTGCTCTAGGACATTAACAGTATCCAGTATACATATCCAACTTATCTGTTCTCAATAGCTCTTTTAATATATGTAAATAATACTAGTTGTCTGTTTATGCCATTCAATTTTCAAAAAAATGAGGAGAGTGCTAAGACAATTCAATGGGGGAAAGGACATCCTTTTTAACAAATGGTGCTGGGGTAGCTGGATATCCATGTGCTCAGGAATGAATCTGAGTCCCTTTTTTATACCATGCACAAAAATTAAGTCAAACTAGATCAAAGGCTAAGTGTAAGTGCTAACCTACAAAATTTTTAGAAGAAAACTGGCACAAACCTATGTGACCTTGGGTTAGGCAATGATTTCTTAGATATGGCATAAAAAAGTACAAGCCACTAAAGAAAAAAAAAAAAGATTTCTTGGACTACATCAAAATTAAAAGCTTTTGTGCCACAAATAATACAGTACCAAAAAAATATATTAAGTGAAAAGACAACAAATGAATGGGATGAAATATTTGCAAATCATGTATCTGATAAGAGATTTGTGTCTAGTACATAAAAAATGAAATAGCCCAATCAAAATATGGGCAAAGGATTTGAATAGACATTTCTCCAGAGAAGATAGGCAAGTATCCAATACATATATAAAGCAGATGCTCAATATTATTAGTAATTAGAGAAATGCAAATAAAAATCACAATGAGACCCATTACACACCCACTAAGATGGCTATTATAAAAGACAAATAATAACAAGTATCAACAAGGATGTGTGTGGAGAAAATGAACATTCATTTCTGGTGGGCATAAAAATGATGCAGCCACTTTGGAGAATACTTGGCAGTTCCTCAAAATGTTACACATGATATATCTGTACAATAGGACCTCGTTCAACAACAGAAAAAGAATGAAGTACTGATATATACTATAACATGTATAAAACTTGAAAATATCATGCTAAGTGAAAGAAACCAGTCACAAAAGACCATATAGTATATGATTTTGTTGATATGAAATAGAGACAGAAAGTAGATTAGTGATTGCCTGGGGGAAGAGGATAGAGGGATAGGGGATGGAGTGATTCCTTAATATGTATGGGATTTCTTTTTGAGTTGATGAAAATGCTATAAACTTAAATTGTAGTGATGAGTGCACAACTCTGAGAATATACCAAAAACCCTTAAATTGTACACGCCAAGTAGGCAAATTTTATAGCATGAAAATTAAGCCTCAATAAAGATATTAAAAAACAAAAGAAAGAAGACTCAGTAAGTATGTGTACAAAGATAACCTGATAGCCGGGTGTGGTGGTGCATGCTTGTAATCCCAGTACTTGAGAGGCTGAGACCGGAGGATCCGAGTTGGCGGCCCGCCTCAGCTACTTAGTGAGGCCCTCCTCAACTTAGTGATAATAAAAAATAAAAATAAAAAATAAAATAAATGGGGCTCGAGGTGTAGCCCAGAGGTAGAATTCCCCTGAGTTCAATACCCACTAATGCAAATAAATAAATAAATAAATAAATAATAAAGATAACATGGTGGCACATTATATCTCAGTTCATGCGATAACAATTATGTTTTCCTATATGTTCCTTGTAAGCCTTATTAGAATCCCGAAATGGGTAGACACTCTAGCTAAGTATTTCTTAAATATCTGTGGGTCATATGCATAAAAATATGATGAAATGTATGGATCTTCTTTCCAGAAAACATAAGTACATGTGTTGATAATTTCACATACAAACATACACACAATTTTAGGGCATTCTTTGAAATCCATTTAAGAAAGGGCTCTTCAATAAAGTGTTCTGTGATGAAATAGTTTGGTAAATGTTATATGGAAGAATCATGATGTAAAGAAGCATACTTAGGGTGCTGGGATCACTTGGTGTCAAGTGATCAATAACTTTGTTTAATCAATATTTCTTGGCCATATTAGATTCTGAAAAAAAAATACTTAAAACATCTGGTGTACCACAAATTCTTTCAAGGAACACAGTTTGAAAATGGCCAAATTGGGAAGAGTTTATTCATAGGCTAGTCTTCTAAAACTATAGCTGCACATTAGATTCTCTGAGGAGTTTTCAAACACTTTAATGCCCAAATTGCACTTACACCAATTAAATCACAGTCTCTGCAGCTGGAATCCAGGACTCTATGTTCTTTAAACCTCTTCAAGTTTCAAGTCCACTGTGAAACCGAGTCTTGAGAGTCACTGTTACAACAAGTTTCACAGGTATCCTCTGGAGGATTCTTATCACACTGGCCCTCGTCTCTGAGGGTCTTCTCTGTGGGACTCCTATCATGTAACACTACTGGGATTCCTAAATGAGACAAGGTCTCTCCTATGTCCATGCCTTTGTGCACACTGTAATTTGCTTAGCATGCTGCTCCCTTTTTACTACCCTTCTCTTTCTTAGGGGTCACTCAATCTCACCTCCTTTGGGAACCTTGTGGTTTTTGTTCCTAGTGGTGCTGTGCATAGGCCTGTAAAACAGGACTTACTGTTTAGGCTCATGATACATCCTTCTTGGTACTTGATAATTTTACATAACTTATTGAGTACTTAAATTGTGCCAGGTAGTATAGAACTTCATTTTGGGTATGTGTTTAGAGGATTCTGTTTTTATCATTGGAAACTTTCAGCTTTACTGGCAGACACCCAATTTCCCTTGCCCATGCTAAACTATTTTTGAGATTTTTAAATAGTCATACCCAAATGGCGCTCTTCCCCTTGGGTCCCATGTCGAACCACATGGCTCTCCATTTTCTTAACTACTCTGATCCCCTATAAGGCTCAGTCTTGAATCTAGAGAATGTAGTCCTGGTCCCAATGCCCACTGAAGGTGCTGGATTTTTAAAAGGCATACATTGTCAGAGACTGCAAAAATAATCAGTGGTTCTGATATTTCAGTGTACATCAGAATTGCTTTATGGGGAGGGGTGTTTAAGAAAGGAGACTCAGAGGCTGCCCTGGAAGTTTTGGTTTCCTAGGACTGAGGTGGGTCTAGAGGGTCCCCAAGTACTTAGTGGTGGTGGGCTATGTTCTCTGATGCACTGCGTTTGGGTCTTCTTCAGGTTCTACCACCATGCCAACACATCAACAATAAGAAAATCCCCAGAGAAAAGTACTTTTTGAGTTACTATTTGGTACCTGCCTTAGGACAGGATTAACCCAAGAACACCTTGTTTAAGTGATTTTTTTTTTAACTCTGCAAGGCTGTGGTCAAAAATATCATTTACTGCTATCAAATAGTCTTTATATAACTTCCTACTGACCCTAATTCAAAGAAGGGTTTCCTACATACGTGTTTATAAGCTTACTTTTACTATTAAAATGAAAATTTCACTCATCCTACCCACGTGTGTGTGTGTGTGTGTGTGTGTGTGTGTGTGCACAAAATACCCACATATTTATTAATATGATTTGCTTGTTGCTATGTTTCACTTTTTCCTTTGCTGCCAGGAAACCAAGTCAACTTTTCAGCATTCAAGCAGAAAAACACAAACATAAAATTAGCTAGCCTTAAGCCTTGGAGCGCAGGTCAGCATAAGCAGAATAATAACAACAAGACCTAATATTTATCAAGCACTTTCCACAGGCTATGAACCTTCTATATCGCGAGTTCATTTAATCTCTAAGAGCTGAGGGACACAGCTCCTGTCAGGTCAAGTAAGGCCTCACGTGGAGTGAAGGCACGGGTACCTGGGGGAGAATGGAGATGAGTGTGAAGAGAACTCCCAACGGTGGATTCTGAGTGGAATTCCATTCAAAACTATTTTATTCCCAATTTTCCACTTTGAATGATATTAAGACAAGTCATCTAAACATGTCAGTGAATCACTCTGGATTGCTGATATGCATTACTAGAATAGGTACAGATGTCACATAATTAAAATTTGAAAGCTATGGCCTCAAATCCATAGGGCTCCCCCACCCCCCCAGACCACAGAACACTGTCAAAAAGTCACATCTGCTGTCAAACAGGCAGTAATTTGAAATGGGTTACAAATGTAACTTTGGCAACATGGTCACAGATTTCATCAGGGGGTGGTGTTACCCAGAGCCGTCCATTACTAGGTGGCAGAATGTATTTCCTAAAGAACACACAACAGTATGAACATCTATAAACCCAGATTTATATCTCTAAACTGATACCAGTTTAAACAAATTTTTGTTTTAGATTCTTAATTTAAATCTAACTTCAGGTGATCTTATAGACTGGAGTCTATAGGCTACTGATCAAGACAGACAAGTTATTTGTGCTTTACAAAGGGGGATATACTTTTGCAAGTTCATCTCTCCTGAGACTTGTATAGGCTGTCAGCAGTGGAGATATGAGAATATGATTTCCTTCTTTTGCATTATCATTTTATTCTAAAATCAATGCCACAACTTTCATAGCTAATGGATTTTGTTGGTATGCATTCATTTGCTGCAGAGAAAATCACTGCTTAAATCAGGCTGCTCCAAATAGGATTGACTAAAGCAAGCAAGATGGTATTCTTGTCAAAGCCATCTCATATTCCAATTGACATATTGTATTCTAGTGCTGACAGCTGAAGGCTACAGTTTTGATTAATCTATTTCCCTCTCATTATAAACACAATCTCTCTTCCCTGAAGGTTCCAGCAATCACTCTAGCAAGTGTTGGACCTTGACAGAACAATGCTTATCCTTTGGTGGCCGCTGTGTATACAAGAGAGAAATAGCTGGTTTTGTTTTTCAGAATCTCCTTGGGCATTGTTGAAAGGAGTTCATTTTTGAATACATGTTTTTCAAGCTCAAGGCTGTGTTTTGTTTTTCTCTTCCATTTAAGGAGTAGTAGAGAGAAGGAACAGGTGTATAGTTAGCTCAAAGCATGACAGACACCTGCTGATGAGTTATTTCAAAGCCTGCAGTGAGGTAGCACCCAATGCAGGGACCACGAAATTGGGGGCTGAGTAGAGAGTGGGATAGCATCTCCTCTGGGTCTACTTCTGTCCCAAACAACAGAAGTCAGAAGTTGCAGACTGACCCTATTCCCTGCAACCTCAAGGCTCAAGCTTATTCTCGGGGCTACTGTTGACAGCCACCACTGTTTCTGAGATTCTGAGGTTTTGCTGTAGTCAAAACATCTCAAGTTACCTGGTGGTCACTTTGATGCTATGCCATTAAATTCAGTTAGAAGAAAAGAGGAAGTGGTGGTACCTTCTAAGAACCTCTCTCATGCAACAGGAAGGTTATGGGTTCTGTTTGTTTTCTAAACTTGATTCAGATCCATGATGGAACACAGACAGTAGAAAGAATTCTAGAAAATACTGTCCTCCCCAAGTCTAGGATTAGGTACATGATGACGAGGACTCCTCTTAAAGCCAATACTGTACAGGTTAAAGTAAGGCACTGCTAATACCAGATGGGCCTGGGTAGGTAAATATGAGATTGTAGCCAGTACAAACTGTTTACTTGAGGTTCATGGACCTGCTGTATGCTATAAGTTACTAACCTGATTAATCCTAATACAATAGTTTTCCATCTTTAGTATACATGAGAATCTACTGGAGGGCTCAGTAAAGCACAGGCTGCTGAGTCCCTCCTCATGAGTTTCTCATTCAGTAGGTCTGGGATGGGCCTGAATTCCCAGGTGGTGCTGTGGCTGCTGGTCCAGGGACCAAATCTGAGAACCCCATTCCGAGACACTGGGCAAGGGGGTGCTTTACTTGCCTCATTTAGAAACACAGTGGATTTTAGTATAGGCCTATATCACTCAGGCTGTTAGACTGTACGTATTTATTGGGAGGCTGCTGTATGCTAGATACTTCATCTATTATCTCATTTAGTGCTCACAACAGCCCAACTTTCCAGGTAGAAGAATGGAAGCTCAGAGTCAGTTTACTAGCTTTAGTCCATGAAGACACCAAGTTGGGCTGAGAGTCACCTGACTAGTCTGGCTCCAAATCTATAGACTTTCTATGACATCTGGGCCTTTCCTTAGGTCAACTCACCTCTATCTTTGTAAAAGGAATCTCTTTAAAAGCCCCTGGGAAAGAAGAAGCAAGGCTAAGTAAAGACAGGCATCTGAGCTGACTATGTGGGCCATCTATTCACTTGTTTTAGGGGGAGGATGTTCAAATTCTAGATGCCACATCCTCAGTCACAGTGAATGTCTTTGTATCTGTCAGTGACACTGGCGACCTGAATTCTGATGGCTTTTCTCCCCAGGCCTTGACTCTGATTTCCTCTCACTCAGGAAAAGGCATCACTCCCAGCTGTTGGACGACAGGCTTCTGCTAAAAGATTTCTCTTGACTCCTCCCATGAATGACAGTGCCTGCCCTGCCATGGACCACGACGATGCCATGGGATCTCGCTCTCCTTGTCTGTGCCTCAGAAACCTGGTCGTCGGTTTTTTTAAAGAATAGGCATGGTGATTTTTATCACTATGTCACAGTTTGGTTAATTCATTCCACACAAAGACAGAAAGTGAAGTTCTGTTCAAAGCCTTACACACTGTGGTTGCATAATTTCAGGTAACTGCAGTAGGAGGAAGAAGGCAGTAGAGTTGGAGTAGTGAACCAAATTTAAATTCTGATGACTATCTATGAGTATTTATTGAGGGCCTACAGGAGGCATGATCCTTTGCAGGATTCTTCTTGGATTATACGAGGCTTTCCCCATAAATTCTCATTAAGATATTTTATGTCTTCATTTACATTAAATATAGGAAGGTGGCACTTTTTCCCCCTCAGGGTAAATTTCATTTTCCATGTTTTATAATGCAATATAATGTCATAAAATAGAATAAATGAGCCAAGAACCATTTTTTTCCTATGAAAACTTCATAGTCTTTTCTATGTTCCTCCTTTTTCTTTCTTTCTTTTTTTTTTTTACAGACTAGAAAAAACAAGGCCTAAAAAGAAAAATAGGATGGAATTCAACTTTTCCCTCAGTTCCCACTCTATCCTCTGGCCCCAAGATAATACTTTCGTCAGCCAAGACTAAATTCATGAAACAAAGAAGAGAGAGAGCCTGAAAAGTTCTTGTAAAATATTGGCAAGATTTTATCCTCATTCTCCAGCTGCCCTTTAATTATCCAGCAGAGTCAGGGCATATAATAAGGTAATCCAGATAAACAGCACTTGGCATATTTAAAGTAAATGTCAAATCAGGCTAGTTCGTGGAGTTCTGCTTTCTCTCCATTAGCAGAATGCCCATGGGAAATAACCATTGTTTTTGCTTCAAAAATATAGAATTGTGGACCCTGAGTTTTCAATGGCTCCTGATTCAATCACTATTTAAATATTATGTATTCACTGTAAAAGTAGCTCTAGGACTCCAGCTGCTTTTGTCTACCTGGTAACTGTGCAATCATGAGGAGAGAGAGAATAAATCATTCGCCTTTCAAGAGGGGAATGGTGGTATGCCTGTAATCTCAGTGCTTGGGAGGCTGAGACAGGAGAATCACAGGTTCCAGGTCAGTCTCGGCAACTTAGTGAGACCATTAGCAAGTTAGCGAGACCCTATTTCAAAATAAAAAAAAAAAATAAAAAGGCCTGGGGTGTATCTTGGAGGTGAATGCCCCTGGGTTCAATCCCCTGGGTTCAACCCTCACCCCCAAAAGGGAGAGAAATAGGAAATGAAAACCTAGAGACCTGTGGGATGAACACAAAGTGAGACAATCTTGCATGAAAGCAGGGGATTTTATGCTTAGAAACTGGAAAAGTGTCATCTAAAAACAGGCTTAGGTTAATTTTCACCATCATGATCGGTTCATTAGCTGTATAATTGTATTGTTATATTTACATCTTTGTCTATAAACACTTCTTTGCACTTAGCTGGCTTGCCCTCTTTCTAGCCTCTTTGACGGCTGGGGCCCTGGACTTCTGAGACACCTGCCCCGCAGCGTCAGTGTCACAGTGCTGTGTCTGCTCCCACAGCTGGGCTGCCAGGCACAAATGGAGACAGCGACTTAACCAAGAGGACTGATGCCACTACACAATCCTGGTCTCCAAGTTCAAGCAGACCTTGCTTTCACTTGTTCTAGATCAGCTTCCTTTTTCTGTTCTCCTCGTGGGCCATCCCAGAATGTTACCCTTCTCCTCTAGTCTCTTAGCAAGCTCCTGCTCCCTTTTGATCAACAGACACCATGAGTCCTGCTTGCAGATCAGAAAAAGAGGCTCTGCAGTGGGAAGTCTCTCAGCTTTCTGCCCAGTGCTTTCCTTTAAATCTGACTGATCCAGGTGATTGGCTCCAAGCCTCCAGTGCCAGGACTCTCCGTATCTTTGATTTTCCCTCCATACCATGTACACCCCAGAGGGCACCTGACCTGGGTTTGGTATGGCAGTCTCAGCCCCACTGTAACCTTTGAACTTGAAGACCCTTCTTGATTCCCTTGATGTTTGGATGCAGCCCTTCCTGGGATGTGGTTCACACTCATTCCTTGGCTCCCTCTATTCCTGAATGTTTCCTTTTTCCTATGACATCTGAGCACCCACTGAGACAACCCTGGCCTCCTGCAAGGAAAGGTTCAAATGGAAATGTTTTTTATACTATAATCTTCCATGGAAAAATTGTTCTTGTCTTTCCAGGTACACACACACACACACACACACACACACACACACACACACACACACTGAGTAAATGAAACGAAGGTGTCCCTGGTGCTCAAAGTCCCACCATTTCTAGCTAACATTCTTTCCTTCCCATTCAGGATCCTTGATGTAGCAATTATCTCTCTCGTGCAGGTTCAATCTCTTTGTTGGTACGGGTTCCTTCCGCGTAACTTATGAACACATGCAAACACAACACACAAACAAACAACACAAACACAACATCCTTCCCTGAGTTCTGCATTCTCCTCACTGCCACTGAATATCTCTTTCATTCACAGCCAGCTCTTCAGAAGAATAATTGATACTTGCTGTCTCCATTTCCTGATTTCCCTCTTCAGCCCCGTTGTGGTCAGGCTTCGGCCAGCATCGCTCTGCTAAAATGGTCTGGCCTAAGCCATCACTGACCTCCATCCTGCGAAATTCAATCCAAACCACACTTGCTCCAGCAGCAGCATCTGACCTGCTGATTAGTTCTCCTCTCAAAACCGTCTGCTCCTTTGTCTTTTGTGATGTCTCTTGTGGTTCGCCTTCTTTCCTTTCAACTTCTCCGTCTTCCTCGCTTGCTTCTTTTCCTCTGCACCTCTTCTAAGCACATGAGTGCACCCCAGGATTCCATTCTTCTCATTCCACCTTCTCTCCTAGAATAATCTCATCAGCACCCCAGCGTTTAGGTACTGTTTTATGCCAATGATTCTCAAGCTCTTTCTCTGGTCCTCCTCTCTTCCAAGCATCTAATACTGCCACCTGGATAGCTCCAGAAACATGTGACGTTCAACATATCTAAACCCCAATTTATTTTCTTCCTCTTGCCTGCCTTAAGCTGATTTAGTGGAACCCCGGCTACATCTTGCCTTTGAGTCTGTATCCAAGGTCCCAGAGCTCTGCGATTCCACCTTTCATGACCTCTCAGAGCTGCCCCGCCTCTCTCAATGCTGCTGCTCTTATCCTCTCTTACCTGACCCATTTCAGGGAATTTTCCAGATTAGCTATGCTCCTTTCTTCTACTCTACTTCCCATTCAACCAGTGGTTCTTAACCTTGCCTAACATTGGAATCACTCAGAAAACTTTACAAAACTATTGTTGCTTTAGCTGAGCGTGGTAGTACATGCTTGTAATCTCAGTACTTGGGAGGCTGAGACGGGAAGATGGCAAGTTTGAGGACAGCCTTGGCAACTTAGCAAGACTCTCAGCAACCTAGCAAGAACCTGTCTCAAAACAAAAAATAAAAAAGGGCTGGTGGTATAGCTCAGAGGCAGAATGCCTCTGGATTCAATTCCTAGTAACACACACACACATACACACATATACACATATACACACACACACACACATGCACACACATGCACACATTGTTGCTTGGATCCTATTCCTTCAAAATATGCTATAATCAGTCTGAGGGTATATCTAGGCTTTAGAATTTTAAAAACATCCCAGGTAATTCAAATACATTGCCCAGATCAAGAACATGGCCCCAAAGTGTTGTCCGTAAAACTGTCCTTGCATCAACTATGTAAGAGAAAACACTTGGCTCATATGTATGATGTAGCACAACTGTAGAATATATCACACAGATAAGACCCAGAGTGGAGGATAGCTGAGGAAGGGGATGGAAAGGGGAAAGGACTACAGGAAGGAAGAAAGTAGCCATGACAGAAGTGAGGGAGCCACTGACCCCATCAACTCACTGGCCTGTGTAGTGCCACGGGGCTCTTGCTTCCTGGAAGGTCGCCACCTGCTTCCAGATGTGTCACGGCCTGCCACTGGACTGCAGAGCCCAGGGCGTTCCTCCAGCCCGCAGAGAACCGGGACTTCCCTAGAACACGAGCTTATGCTGCCCATTCCTGGGCTGAGCTCATTGTGAGAAGATTGAGATGACTTAGAATTTTCTGGTAGATAGGACCAGAGGGTACCACCATATGTACACCTGTGGAGGGCCACAGGAGTCACTTCCCCAGCTGGGAAGGACTCCTGAACACAACTGCCTCTACTGGCATCCTTTCCTCTGCAGGATGAAGATGCTGTCCATTCCTGTGTCCTCCCATTCTGCCTCTTCCTCATACTGCAAAGAGGGGATGCTGTGGGGAGGAAAGCTGGGCATGCCGGAGGGACAGTTTTCTTCTCGTTTCTTTCTGCAACATGGAACATTTCTCCAGGATAAAGGATGCCAGAATATTTGCTTTAAAAAATAAGCAACAATCTTACTTGCAAGCATGCTGGGCACAAAATGACAATTAGGACCTCTATCTAATACTGACCAGATGTGACAGGTAGAATTGTGTCACTTAAAAAGGGTACATTGCAATTTTAACCCCTAGGAACTTAAAACATGACCTTATTTGGAAATAGCATATTTACAGGGATGATCAAGTTGAAATGAGGTTACTAGGGTGGACCCTAGTCCAATAGGACCAGTGTCTTTGTGAAAGGGGAAAATTTGACAGAAAGACAGACATGCAAAAAGGAGAAGTGTAAAGATACACAAGGAGAATGGCATGTGAAGACGGAAGAACAGAAGCACTGCAGAAATCTGCCAAGATGCAAAGATGACTGCAAACAATCAGAATCCAGGAAGAGGCAGGGAGGTTCCTCCACAGGTGTGTGCGGAGGATGAACCTGCTGACACCTCGATTTTAGACTTCCACCTGCTAGAACTGTGGGATGATCATTTTCTGTGATCTTAGTCACACAGATTTTGGCACTTTGCCATAGCATCCTTAAAGGAAATGGATGCACCAGATAACCCTCTCCATCATCAGAGGTGCAGGCTCTCTGAGATCCATTCTGATTCAGGAACCTTCTGGAGCTAGATGTATCTTTCACTACTCTGAACCTCTCCCAACAGCTTTCCTCCACTGGCATCCCTTACCCCACTTTTGGTCTCCTTCTGCCTCTTTGGCAGAAGTCAATGGGGTGCAGGCTCCTCAAGTTTACTTACTGCTCCCTGTCAACAGTGTTATAATCTTATAAACAATCCTAGGGACTATTCAATGCCTGACTGATATGTTGCAGGGTTCAGATATATTATTACCTTTATCATTACATTCACCTTATGCCATAGGTCATATTCTCTCTGTTTAGGATACAACAGTCAAGGTTCAGATGCATCAATCACAGGGCCAGGATAGATGCTACTAAGGGGCAGGTCTTGGAGTCTAGCCCAAGTCACCTGCCACCTAGAGCTTGCCAGCTCCACTGCAGCCTGCTTTCTCCCAGGCACAATAACTTCTTCAGGCTGTCAAAGGTGTAGCCTTTGCTTCAGATATGTAGCAGGGACTTGGTGGGCATCTCTCAGCTAACTAATCCGTGGCTACAGCCTCTTAAACACAGGCTTTCTGTTCAAGCTGTGGGTCCTCTTATAGCTATTTCATTTGACAAATGCTCCATGATCCTACCCCAGTCATAAAGTCCTTAATAGAGGGTTTTAAGCACTTAATAGAGAGCCAGTGTACATGTCTCCAGTGCCAGTTTCTACAGTAGGTCCAAGGGACCCAAGCTCTCTCAATTTCATTTGCTTTTTAACTGGGTATGGTTACTTATTATTGAGTTTTAGGAATTCTCTCTATATTCTAGATGCAAGTCCTTCACAGATTCGATGGCTTATAAATATTTTCTCCCAGGAGAGATTCCTGTCCTTGATGGGCTATAATCCCACACATCAACATGCCATCCTGACTCATTCTAGCGCCATCCTTCCTGTTCCTACAGCTGAGGTCACAGTACTTTCTCCCAAGGGATCCTGGCTCGGTCAGCCTGGTAATTTTTTTTTTTCTTCACTGAAGTCTTATAAGGGCTGGGGGTGTAACTCAGTGATAGAACATTTGCCTTGCATGCATGAGGCTCTGGATTTAATCCCCAGTGCCGAGAAAAAAAACGAATAGTGGAACCTTGTGAATATTGCGTATTCCAAGGATACAAAAACTCCCAAGAGACAACCATGTGGTTTACAAAAAAAATTGAAATAGATATTTTAAAGTTTAATTCTGTCTAGACCAGTGAGTCTGTAATTAATCTTCATACAGAGGCAGTTCAAATAATATGAATAGGCACGCTTTACCTTATACTGTAATGTCACTTTCCTAGGGAATAGTTGCAATACTCGTGTTGGTTCCTCTTTTTACTTTATTTTGTGTGACACCTGTATCCTAACCCACATGTTCAACATCAATGTTGAGCTGAAGTGAGCATTATATACCTGTAGTCTGGGAAGATCTCATTCAAAATTCAGTGCAGACATCACTGCAAAACAGCTGGGAGCATTTTTCACAGAAGCTCAATGGATATAAAACTTTCATAAAAGTATAAAATGCTTGGATCAAATTCCTTTGAGGAATTAATTACCATACTTTCAGAGACTCTGATTTATTAGCTGAATAATGAACTTGAGAAAACCATGCTAGCACAGGTTACAGTTTTTAGTTTACATTTTAAAGTCTGGAAATTTCTCTTAGAAATGTCACTGACCCAAACATCAACCAAGGAAATATCATCCACACTGCAATTTACAGTCTTTGAGCATCCTCTACCTCTCCCAGGACAGCATCTTTGCATCAGGACCACAGGTGGGAGACTGCACCCTCTTTCTGAATGATGGAGGATGGGACTTTCCTGTGTTAGATGTGCCACTCTCTAAAAGGCTGCTTTTTGTAGACATGAGCTGGTTCTCTGGAATTTCTTTCTTTTTTTTACTTGTTTCAAATTAAGAACAGTAAAGTAAGTTTTGTTTGGTTGGACAGTTCCATGAGTTGCAACACGTGTATATATCCATGCAATCACAATCAGGATCCAGAAAAGCTCCAACATCCCCAACATCCTCTCCCAACCCCTATCCCTTAGCTGTCATTTATCTGATCGCCGTCACTACAATTTTGTCTTTTAGCAAGTGTCATATAAATGGAGTCATAAAGTAACCTTTTGATTCTGGCTTTTTCTTATTCAACAGCATGACTTTGAGACTCATCCAATTTGTGTGCAAAATAGTTTGTTACTTCTTATGGCTGAATAGTATTCTATTGTGTGAATATACTACAGTTTACTTATTCATTTGCCTGCTGAAGGACATTGCCATATTTCCAGTGTGGCTGTGCCATTTTGCATTCCCAGGTGCAATGTATGACAGTCCGAGATGCTCTGCATCCTTACCAGTACTCATGCATTGTTAAATGTGCATTGCCAGCTACTGTATAAAAATATATATATATTTTTGGTGCTAGGGATTGAACCCAGGGGCATTCTGTTTCTGAGCTACACTCCCTATTTTATTATTTTTTTTATTTGAAAACAGGGTCTCTCTAAGTTGCTGAGAGTCTCATTAAGTTGCTGAGGCTGGCTTCAAACCTGAGATTCTCCTGTCTCAGCCTTCCAAGTACTGGGATTATAGCTGTGTGCCACCATACCTAATCTCTAATATGGTTTTAATTTGCATTTCTTTGCTTTTTATGTGCTTTTATTGGTGCCATATGGTCTCATATTAATTTGCATTTCTTTAATGAACAAAGGTGTTGGGCATCTTTTCATGTGTTTATTTGCTTATATCCTCTTTAAGTCCTGAACCATTTCTTTTGACTCTTAATGTAACTTTTAAAAATAAACATTATTTTTAAGAACAGCTTTAGTAGTTTTACAGGAAATTTGCTAGTACCATCTAGAATCGGTCCCTCTAGACCTTGAATTCAGCTCCCTCTGTGATTAACACTTTACACAAATCTGACACATTTGTTACAATTACCAAAGTAATGACCATACTTAATTGAGATTTCTTTTGTTTTTAACTAATGTCCTTTTCCCCCCTTGTGGTAGGATCCCACCCAGGATATCACATTACATTTAGTTGCCAGGTCTCCTTAGGCTTCTTCTTGGCTGTGACAATTTCTCAAACTTTTCTTGTTTTGGATGATTGTAAGAATTTCTAGGCATATCATGGTCAGATATTTTGCAGAACCTCTCTCAAATAGGATTTGTCAACTGTTTTTATCATGATTAGATTGGGATTATGAGTTTGTTGAGGAAGAATGCAATTCCCCGTAACACCTTATCAAAAGCACACCCTATCAATGACTTCTCGATAGATATTGGCTTTGATCACCTGGCTGAGGTAGTGTCAAGTTTCTACTCTGTAAAGCTCCTCTTCTCCCAGCTTTCCTTTCAATACTCTTTGGAAGCCACTATACACAATCTACATGCAGGGAGTGAGTAGTAATTTCCCCCTTCTTCATGGTGGTACACTTATATAAACAGTGTGAATTCTTCTGCCCTTACCCATTTTTCAGTTGTGTATCTTTACTTAGCTAAGTTTTAAGAGTTCTTTATATATTCTGTATACAAGTACTTCATCATACATATAAGTTGCAAGTATTTATTCTTGGTCCATAGCTTGTCTTTTTATTCTCTTAATAGTAACTTTTGCAGGGCAAAAGTTTTAACTTTTACTAAAGTCTAATTTTCTGTCTTCTGCAAGGCCTGAAAGTTGGACTCTAGTCATTTCTTTCTCCTAAAACTGTACCCACACTTGGGGCTAAGTGGCAGGAGGGCAGAGAGAGACTGTCCCTATACTCTTTTGAGATCACATTCCTCAGCCTAGAGATGAAAGTTCCTTCCTTCAAAGTTTTAGACACCTGCAGACTCCTGTTGTGGCTTTTGCAGTGGAACTGCACAGGGGATGAGGCTTGAGAAAATTGAGAGAAAATTTGGTCAGAGGTAGAGGACTTCTCCTGGAATCCTCTGTTCACACCAAAGGTCCACTTCCAGGTTTGAAGAGTCCTTTATTTTAGACTGGGGAAAATGGAACACTCACCATCACCAGTGGTGCTTCAAATTCTAGTCTTCCGGTTATCATTTCTATCATTTACTTATCAGCCCCCCAAAAGCAAGCAATTCCATGCACACTCTCTAGGGTTTATCACTCCAGGTTCAGGGTGGACTTGATTAGTCTATGGAGAATTTCAGGTCAATCCCTTGCCAGGAGCTGATTTGTCTTGGCCCTTTCCCAGGAAAGCTCCATTTTCAGAGTCCAGGTAGGTGGCCCCTGAATTGAAGGCTCTTCCCCTCCACCTAACAGGTGCAAGGTTGCAGGACTCCAGATTCTGGTTCTCACAGGGTCTAACTGGCAGATAAGCATTGAGTGTCTTTCCTAATATCTTTCTTGCTGGGTGATTAGAAAGCATAAATCTGAGCAAGAGTTTCTGAGGAAGATTATACTGGTAACTAATTGTCTCCTTTATCCATAGCTAGGAAAAATTTCATTTAAGTTGTTATTACTATTCTGCAGTATTTAGCGGAAACAGCATGGGAATCGATCTACTCATGGACACACATTAAGTGTGGGGACAAGTCAATTAGGCTCATTGAGCTTGTTTTCTCAAACTCACAATGTGATAACCTACCATACAGGGTGGATATGAGGGTCCAAAAGGTTCTCTTCTCAACTGACAAGCTTCTTAGTTGGTCACATTCTCTTCTTGAAGGTTGCCACAACATTCTGTACTTCTCAGTGTGTAATTCTCAACTCAAGTTCAACTACCAGTTAAATGACTAGCTCTATAAGGGCAGGCACCATGTTTGCCAGGGAATAGGAATTGTTAAATAAAGATTCACTCAATTGCACTGTTAGAAAAGTGATGTTACTAAATGATCATTGTGGGATGATTATGTCACTTATATCTATATAAACATAGACTGTGGTTATCAATATAAACTCATATTTAGCAGAAAGAACAAAAGAAGACTTTAAGTAAAAGGAAATAACTAAAGTTAATTTTTTGAGGGATAGAGGTGTAGTTCAGTGGTAGAGTACATACTTAGCATGTGTGAGACCCTGGTTTTGATTCCGAGGACCCAAAAATAAGTAAATAAGCAATTTTCTGAAAAAAAGAAAGGATGAACTTTTGCCATGACTCTTACCAGGCAACATCATTATTCTATTCAAAAATTGAGGTCTGCTATCAAGACACTCCTAAAAGAAGAAAACATAGCAATCTGAAGAACGCATCCTTCTGTAGGTTGTCAGCTCGACACATTCAGGACAGGATCTCTCCTTCAATGCTTAAGGTTTTGATTCATAGACTAAGATCTCAGAGCCTGAGTAAAAGGGAAATACGTCATTTGAATGTCAGTACTGATTTTATGATATTCTAGAAGGAAGCAGATGAGACCACATGAGAGTGTAGATGGCCTTTCTGGTAGCCCAGGGCACCATGTCTTGAAGCACTAGGGTAGAATGTGTTTGGCATCTGTAACGATGGGAAACTAGAGGAATGGCCATTCATTTGGAGAGTAAGTCGTTAGCTTCTGTATTAGGGTTCTCCGTAGAAACAGACCAATGGCACATGCATGCTCACGTATACACACACACACACACACACACACACACACACACACACACACACAGTCCCAATATATGATGATTTGACTTAAGATTTTTTCCTCTTCATGATAATGCAAAAGTGATCCACATTCAGTAGACACTGTACCTTTCATTTTGCATTTTGAACTTCTCATGGGCTAGAGATATGCCTCATGATTCTCTCTCGAGATGCTGGGCAGGGCAGAGAGCTGCTTCTCCCAGGCAATGACACGATCATCCTCTGTGGTGTGCTGGGTTGCCAAATTATGATGATTGGGAGGTTAGGTAGATTAAATGCACTTTGACTGATGCTATTTTCAACTTATGCCTTTATCAGATGTAACATTGTAAATGTAGGAGTACCTTTATATAAAATGTGGAATTGCCTTAGGTGATGATGGAGGTTAGGAAATCCTGGGTTCTGCCATGTCCGAGCTGGAGACCCAATAAAGCTGGTCACTCAGTTTCAATGTGAGCCCCAAAGCCTGAGAACCAGGGAGAACTCGCAATGCAAAACCCTATCTGGGCACAGGAAAAGATAAGACCTCCCAGCTTAAGCAGAGAGTTATATGTACCAAATATTGCATATTAGAAAAATTGTTTTAGGGTATGTCATGTTTTAGTTGGGTATAAAATCTTATTTCTCTTATTTGAATAGTCCTAGGCAATAAGAAATAGGTTGGCTTGTTTATATTTAAAAATAGTTTCTAGTTCTTGCTCTGAGATGGGAGGGCATGGCAATTATATAGAGTCCTTAAAAATACATATATTATTTCTTACTATAAAACACATTCACCAGCCAAAAATTAATTTTTTCATAAAATCTCAGAGAAAATGACTTATTAAGAGTAGAATCTGAGTGGGTCTAGAAAAGGCCCTGGGTGATTTTTGATTCAGAAGTACCATATTTGTTATACACATTGAACTAAATCATGGGAGGAGACATGCTGGTCACAGGGTACAAAATTTCAGTTGGGAGGAAGAAGTTCAAAATATCTATCCTAAAACACAATGATGATAGTAACAATAGTTTGAAAATTGCTAAGATAGTAGATTTTAAGTGTTCTCACCACAAAAATACGATACCTTTGTAAGGTAATGAGTATATTAATTAGTCCAATTGAGTCATTTCATAATGTATACATATCTCAAAACATCACGTAGCACATCATGCCCATATGAAAATTTTGTCCATTAAAATGTATAATTGAGCCGGGCGTGGTGGCGCACGCTTGTAATCCCAGCATTTGGGAGGCTGAGACCAGAGGATCCAGGTTCGCGGCCAGCCTCAGCTACCTAGTGAGGCACTCCGCAACTTAGTGAGACTCGGTTTCAAAATAAAGAATAAAAAATAGGGCTGGGGGTATAGCTCGGAGGTAGAATGCCCCTGAGTTCAATCCCCAGTACCGCAAAAAAAAAAAAAAAAAAATGTATAATTGAAAAATAAAATAGGGAAGGATTAAAAAAAATAAACCATTATAATAAAACTTCATGTTATATTTCTTTAGCTCCTAATTTCTAAAATAAACCAAAGTGAATTGAGTACTCTGTAAATTCAGTGGGACTGGGAAGTTATTTATTTATTTATACCTAATTACTTTCCTATAAAACCCTTCCCCCCAAAACATTGAATACTTATATTTTGAAATAAAATAAGCATTTTTTTTTCTGTGTTAAAATAAAATATTGTAGCCGGGTGTGGTGGCGCACGCTTGTAATCCCAGCATTCGGGAGGCTAAGACCGGAGGATCCGGGTTCGCGGCTAGCCTCAGCTACCTAGTGAGGCACTCCGCAACTTAGCGAGACCTGGTTTCAAAATAAAGAATAAAAAATAGGGCTGGGGGTGTAGCTCGGAGGTAGAATGCCTCTGAGTTCAATCCCTGGTACCGCAAAAAAAAAAAAAAAAAAAAAAAAAAATATTGTATACCTTCCAGAGACAGTTTGTCCCTCTGATGGACTAGGTGCAGGATCACCCAGCACAAAGCCTGGTGGGATCCTCTGATGAAACTTATCTGATAGGACATTGCTGAATTACATAAAATCATCAGCCACATATGCTTTGGTAATTTTCTTCATAAAGAGAAAAAAAATGGGGCTGGAGGGTAATTCATTGGTAGAGCATATGCTTAGTGTGTGTGAGGCCCTGGGTTTGATCCCTAGCACCAAATAGTAAATAATAAATAAAAATAAAAATAAACCCCTTCACATTTTACAAGTAGATAGGGTTTGATTTAATGAAAAACTAAACTTTCAGAACATAAAAAAGCAGTTACAACAAAAATTAAATTAATTTAAAATTAAGACAATCTATGAGTACTCTTAATCCATATTGTTTTTTTTCTTATAATTCTTGTTTACTCTGTCTTGGTCTTTTAAAAATCTTACTATCTGTGGTTGCCACCCTGTTCTCTACTTTCTCATTGTAATTTCACACTTGACCGAAAAACTAGGGAGCTGAACAAAGCTGTTGATATGTAAATAGCAGCTTTGAAAATGGAAGCACCAGATTGTTCCTAAACAGAAGAGAAATTGCAGTTGCTTTATTTGACAGAGTAGAAAAGAATGTCTCAATATATAATTTCAATCACTTTCTAAAATAAAAAGTGCACCATCTAGATTTGAGTTTTATACTGAGCATGAGGATATTATGATAGATTGACAAATATCTTGTTCATTTCCTTTGCTTTTGGAAATATTCTCAATATTCTTCTAGAAATACATTTACTTATTGTGGATTCAGACTTTGGGTTTGCAAATCCAAAGAGTTTTATTTATATAGATCCTAAATAACCTCTAATCCAGAAAGCAAATTATGTTCTCTGGTGAAACAGGAAAGTAGCTATATGATCAAGTATTGTCATTAAGAGTCTCAGTATATCTATGCTGTAGAATATAAAATGACTCAATTCCATTTCTTAACTCAGCAGTGTTTGTTGGTCACTCTCTATTATAGGCCATTTAGAATAGTCACACGATGTCCAATAGAATTTTGCTACAACAAGTGTGGTTCAAGTAACTCAATTACCTAGTAAGATGTGTGAACTTGTTAGAAATATGGAATCTCTGCTGGTGAGGATGTGGGGAAATAGAAACTCTTCTACACTGTTGGTGGGATTGCAAATTAGGGCAGTCGCTATGGAGATTCCTGTGGAGATTCCTCAGAAAACCGGGAATGGATCCACAGTTTGATCCAGCTTTACCTCTCCTGGGTATCTTTCCAAAGGGACTGAAATTAGAATATTATAGTAATACATGCATATCCATGTTTATATTTATAGCAGCACAATTCACAATAGCCAAATTATGAAACCAATCTAAGTGTCCATCAACAGATGAATGGATTTCAAATTATGGAATATACACATAGGAACTCTACTCTGCAATAAAGAAGAACAAAATTATGTCATTTGCAGGAAAATGTATGGACCTGGAGAACATTATGTTAAGAGAGATTAGCCAGTCATGAAAAGTGAAGGCTCATATTTTTCTCTAATATGCGAAAGCTAGGGAGTAATTGGGATACCAGAGGGACTTTAGATAATGGAGGAGAAACTTCAGTGGGGCAATGGAGGTGGTCTAGGGAAGGGTGGTGGTGGGGAGGCAGAATTAATGTCACTTCCACTGATATTATCTACATATGTGAGAATATCAACACTAATCTCAATGTCATGTATGAGGAATGAGGAGAGAGCTGGGGGAAGCCCACCAAGTGCTGTGTGCATGTGTGTCACTATCACTACAAACTACATTATAATGTGGGATTAAAAGGCACCAATAAAAGCATATATATGTCTTTTATACACATGTATTAAAAAGAAATATATATATATATATATATATATATATATATATATATATATATATATGTTAAAAAGAAATATGGAATCTCAGGTCCCATCTCAGACCTACTGAATCAGAATCTGCATTTTACCAAAATTCCTTGTATGATTCGAGTTGCCAGATTTGCAAATATGACAGGACAGTCAGTTAAATTAGGTGTTCAGATAACAGTGAATATTATTCAGAACAAGCATGTCCCAAATATTACATGAGACATACTTGTCCCTCCAAATATTTTTTGTTGTTTCCCTGAAATTCAAACTTAACCAGGTGTCCTGTATTTTAACTGGAACCCATCAACTGATTTGTGTGAATACTAGAGTTTGAGAAATAGGGCAGGAAAACAATGATTTTCCAAGTGTAGTATAGCTCAGCATACCCTGGAGAACTTGTTAAAACACACTGTTGGACCCCAAACCCCAGAACTTTTGATTCTTCAGTTTGAACTTCTGATTCTTCTGTAAATCTACATTTCTAAACAAGTTCCTAGGTGGTACTGTTGCTGCCAGTCTATGCAGCACACTTTGAAAACCACTGCTATAGAACGCTCATTCTCCAGTGTGGCTTCCCATGGCAATCAGTCCTGGATAAAATTCTGATGCTTAACCAGAGAATCTTATTTAATTGGCCTAAGGTGCAGCCTGGGCACATGCCGTTTCTCATCCCCGCCCCAGGAGAATTTGATGTGCTGCAAAGTTTGAGAACTAGAGGATAAGATCTGCTTTTTTCCCCTTAAGAAATGTAAATACTCAGGTAAATTCCACAACATTTTACAATTGCATGAGTTATGTTTATACTAGATTACAATAAAAGAAATCTTGATGCTAAAAGTCCTAAGGACTTATGACTAAGGTATCCCTTCATAATCCCAGGTAATAATCACATTTTCTAGTTTCTGTATTTGATGCCCTGACATTTGGGGCTTTGCTGGCTCTGGAGAAATTGCCCCGGTCAGGGCTAGCTAATTCCTAGAAGTAGGAAAATTCAGTTTTCTGGATGGCTGGTCGACTCAATACTTTGAAATGTGGTTAATTCAACTTTGTGGCTTTCTGTCCAAAGTTAGCTGCCACATGTCCGTCATTGCCCACTGTGGTCCTAAGGTCAATTCAGGCTCAGCAATCATAGAAATCATAGAAAGACATATTGCTGCCCTTCAAAGAGTGATGCAGTCAGTCTGAGGCTACTCTTCACAGCCATAGTACACTTCAGGAAGACGAGAAGACAGAGTCTGTGTGCACAGCTCAAGGTCATTTGGAAAACTAGTAAATGAAGTAACACATCTCCTAGCCCTTTATGCAGTAGGATATGACGTTCTCTGCATAATCCTCCCATCAAATCACCAGGCTTTTTGTTACTGTTGTTGTTGTTGTTATTATTATTATTATTATTTTGTGTTTTATCACTAGGAGACATTTGGAGGAGTTGACAGCAGCTTCTGATTCAAAATGTGAAGGACATTGAGGTTTGATTTATGGCCATCCTTGACTGCACAAAAGGAGAAACTAGAGTTGCCTTTTTTTTTTCTTTTATTTATTTATTTTTTGTGGTACTGGGGATTGAACTCAGGAGCATTTTACCTCCGAGCTATACCTCCAGCCCTATTTTTTATTCTTTATTTTGAAACCGGGTCTCACTAAGTTGCGGAGTGCCTCACTAGGTAGCTGAGGCTGGCCGCGAACCCGGATCCTCTGGTCTCAGCCTCCCAAATGCTGGGATTACAAGCATGCGCCACCACGCCTGGCTAGAATTGCCTTTTTTCTCACTGTTTTTTCATAATATTGGTGTCATCTGCTCCATGTAGCATTTGCCAGGCATGGGCAAATATCCAACAAAGAAATTGGAAAAGGTGTATAAGAAAATAAAATTTAGGGCCCCCAATTCACTACAATTATATTATGAAATATAAGGGTATTTTAAATAGAGGAAAGAGACTTATGGTGCGATTACTTTTTCTTATTATTCTTAGGGCACAGCTTTATTCAGAATATTATTAAATGTGATTATATATTTCAAAGTACAGATGAATCTATATGATAATAAGTGAAATTTATAAGGAATTTCATAGTATGTATATAATACATCATCATTTAGTTATAGTGTTAAAGACAGAATAAATATCAATGGTTGGTTGCCTGTCTTAGGAGAAAAAAATAAAGCAAAGAATCTAAAGTGAATTAAAATTTGTCCAATTTAGCATCAAATAGAAATACCTTAGGCTTAGTGCCAAAGAATATTTTTGGATTGGAATTTGTTCAGCATCCCAAATTTAACCAGCTACTCTTCCCTTTAAGTGCCATCCAATACAACCTTTTGAAATACAGGGTGTCCCTTTAAAGGATAATTGTCATTCCATCTGAATATTTATTCTCGAGATAAACAGATTACAACATACTCAATGTAGATTAGAGAAGGTACAGGTCATAGTTAAAAATGACACACGAAAGATTAGTCATGTGTTTCTCTCTGGGCCACGTTTAGAGTATTACTGTATTTACAACTTGTGTTATGGAAGGCAATGCTAACGCCCAATATTTCATAAGGAAGTATATTCATAAATCTCAGACTCAGAATATGCTGGATCTAGAAGAAATTTCTCAGAAAGTTTAGTTGCCATTCAAAGCCCTCATTTTACACAGGAGCAGAAGGAGGCCTTTGTATGAATACTGGTAAGTGACAGACTCCAGGTACTACCAGGACCCCATCTCCTCATTCACTCATTTCACAGAAATTTGTGAACGTGGATTCTATTTAAAATAAAATGTGACTGAGATTCACAATCTGCTGGTAAGGTGTGCATGGCAAGGGTAAGCACAGCCCATAACATGTGTCCAGTTCCTGGGACAATGGATGGAACCCGTGCAGATTCCACCCCAGCCACGATGGCAGACATTTATAAATGCTGTTCAAGTGAAGCCATCTATTTTGAGCAATTCAGAGCCAAGTTTGGAAGAAGAGATGATCGCAGACTGGTAACATCACAGGCTGACCACAGGATCCCCTTGTTTTGGCCCTGGGCTTCCCCTATGACTAAAGGAGACACGAAATGGGAGATGGGGTGGGAGGAGGTGGCAGAAGCCAGAGTGCTGTGAGAAAAGCCCCTTCCATGCCCAGGAGGACAGAAAACACTCTTCCCATGTAGGTATCTATGGGGACAAGGGTGGTGATCACTAAATTATTGGTGGTATGGGAGGTCGGAGGGCCTGTATGGCCACTCCTGGGCCGAGGGCTGGGCCAGTCAAACCAGCTCACTTCTGCCCGTGGCTTTGGAATGTGGTAGGGAAGGGTGGGAGGCCTCTCTAGAGATAAGTAAAAATCCCAAGACTGCACCAACCATGGGTGTAAAGCCTAAATTTATACCACCCTTATGGTGTTGGGAATTTTAGGCAAAGATAACCTCTACCCAGCTAAACTGTTCTTCATGTGTGGGAGCAAAATTATAAACAGGTGCCGGAAACAAAACCCAAAAAATTGCAAGAATTAAAATTGCAAGAATTATAATAGACCTGTACTTGAAAGAATTACTGAAGAATGCACTTCAAGAAAGAGAAACTGGAACTCAGAGAAGGAAAGAACGGGATTCAAAGATCAATGGTGAACAAATATGTTTTTAAACTGTGGCAAAAATCTGAAGAAGCCTTGATTAAAGTCGTAAAAAGCACGTAATGCAAAAACAGGGCAGCAAAAGTCTGTCCAACTTGAGATACAAGCACAGAAAGGAGCCACTAAATCCACCTGGGGAATTGAGTATCAAAGGATGAACAGGAATTTAGCAGGCAATGAGGTATGGAAGATTTTTCAAAGGTAAATCTCCTAAATATGAAGGTACATAGAATGTTCTAGAAAATGCAGAGTTGTTCATAAGCCAAGTGTTTGGTACAACAGAAGGCTGTGGAGGTTCATGCTGAATTTGGTCTTCCTCTCAAACCAATGTCATCAGAGTCAGCTTGCACAAAATGTTAGATTGTAATTAAAACTATTAGGAAGCTAGAGAGAAAGTACATGAAATGGAAACATACTGTTAGAAATAATAATACTAAGTTTCATAATTTGGGGGCTTTTGGGAGGCCAGGAAAATTTTAAATAGTCATTTTTTGCTATCTTCAAAAGACCTCAGATCATTTTCTTTGCTCTAGATCCCAGGGTGGCTTATTATTTCTGAAACTTTATTTAATAGTAAGGAAACATCTCATTTATTGAGATAACATTTTCTGAGAATATATAACTACATGGATTAAAACCAGCAAGGGAGCAAATAAAATATCTGAAGTAAAATTATAATATACAGGATGCAATAGCCCATTGAACAATTTAGAATTCAGTTTCCTCTTGCTGCAAATTTTACCTGTCCAGATCCAAAAGTACTTAGTCACATACATTTCAAAATGGTGGATTTATTTGGAAGAACTGACAAACATAAATTCTTGTTCTCACAAAGTAGATATTAGGATTTAAAGATAGGGAAATTTTCTTTGGTAGTAATTTGGATCCAAGTGTTTGAAGGACAATGCAGGGCAGACTGTATATTGTGAAGTGTGAAGGTCAAGTTTGCATTTCTCTGTCTGAGCCTTTTCCTGCTCTGTCCCTTGATTTTTTTGTTTGTTTGTTTTTATTATTATTTATTTTTGTACTGGGATTGAACCCAGGAGCACTCTACCTCTGAGTTACATTTTTATTTATTTATTTTTTGAAAACAGGGTCACCCTAAGATAATGAGAGTCTCACTAAGATGCTGAGGCTGGCTGCAAACCTGTGACCCTCCTGTCTCAGCCTCCCAAGTACTGAGATTACAGGCATGTGTTACCATGCTCTTCTGCCTGTCCCTTGCTTTTGACACTCATTAATTCATTGTCTGCTCATATCTTTTTCTGTGATAACTTTCTCTTTGGCAAAGATTTTTATAACTATATCATGTTAGATATGAATAACTACTAAGGCCTACCAGGTTGTGTTTCTCTGTCATAATCTCTTTGTGGTAGGGAACAATGGTATAAATTTCTTATTAAAGAACTCGAGGCATTAGCTGGTAAGGTGAGGAGCTGTATCTCGATCTGGGGTATTCCAGCCCACATAGTCACCATAATTGATTCATAAATATGGTTCTGGATGCATGATTCAGAAAATATTACCTTATTTGCTCTTCTAGGTCAGTGTCAAAAAACAATACTTGAAAAGAGGTGCCACAATTTCAAATACCATATGACTATTGCAACTGGATTAGAATTTAACCTCTACTGAATATTAGCCAACCTCAAATAATATTGATATTAAACAAATATAGACAGGAAAAGATGAGAAACATAAATCCACAAGGAAGTATTGTTTAATAGGCAGAGTCTGAAACCCTCAGAAGATGAATATTTACAAAAAGATACTCATGAAGTCACTAAACTGGGCTCAAAGGATAGCTATCTAGAAGCAGCTGTGCTGTTCTAATAGATCAATCAACCTACTAACCAATCAGTTAATAATCGATCAATCAGTATTTATTTGTTAAATTTGTTTTGTTTACAATATTGCACTCGGCACCATTTGATGTGGCTCCTTTCTTCTGCTTAGTTGGAGAGGAAAATTCCAATGAAACAATCAGAGAAAAAAATTGAAGAGTGAACTATATGGTGCTGACAGAACGGATGAGTGAACATTCTATTTCTTCCGAAGAATCCTTTTATGTTCAGGACTTAGTCCAAATCTCCTACCACTTTTTTATTTGGCTCCTGCCTATTTTTCTAGCCTCATCTATGGTCCATCGTTCACGAAATCAAAGCCCCAGCCTAACAAACCACATGCAATTTTGCAGATTTTTTTTTAAAGCTTTAGGGCTATTCCTCCTGCTTGAAATGTACTTCTCACTTCCTTTTGCTTAATTAATATTCATCCATTTTTCCTCCTCCTTCTCCTCCTCCTCCTCCTCCTCCTTCTCCTCTTTCCCCTTTTTTATACTGGAGATTGAACTCAGGGGCATTTTACTTCTAAGCTACACCTCAGCCCTATTCTATTTTTATTTTGAAATAAGGTCTCAGTAAGTTACTGAGGTCCTTGCTAAGTTGCTGAAGCTGGCCTCAAACTTGTGATCCTCCTATCTCAGCCTCCCAATTACTGAGATTATAGGTGTGTGCCATCATGTTCATCTTAGAATTTTCTTCTTTTGACAATTCTTCTCTAGTTCCTGAAAAGTTCTGTGCTTCTCTTATGTGTCTCCATTGTCTTTCTGTCTTCAACCCTATGCCATTTCACACTGTACTGTAATCACTTATATACTTGTCGTGTTCCCATTACTCTAGCCTTTAAAAATATGGATGGGGATTTGTACCTCATTTATGTTAGTGTCTCTAGTGCCTATTGTGAAACCTAAATACCAAATAGGGGAAGATCCAAGATGGCGACTGAGTGAACCGTCTTTTCACAAACGCCTTGATTTGGATCTAAATTTACCATAAAAAGATCTTTTCAACAGAAGGAAAAAAGCAAAATTTGAACCACAAACAAATAAAGAAGATCAAGAAAGCAGAGCGGGGACAAGAAAAGATGCCATAGCGCAGCGATCCGCGCTCCGCGCTCCGCGCGGACCCCCGCCAGCCCGGCTCTGCCGGGGCAGGCAGCAGCCGGGCTCTGCGCCGAGGAGGTAGGCTGTGGAAGGGCAGGACCAGGAGCCTTGGGGGCCACCCAGACGCTGGGAACGGCGGACCCTGGGACACAGCACCCCTGGCACCCCGCGCCGCACCCAGGCGGAGATCAGAACCGTGGGGCATTCAGCGTGGGCACCCGCGGGTCTGGGGTCCGTCCTGGCGCATTGCCTCAGCGCGGAACTGTGACCGCCCAGAGCCTGAAGTGGGACACAGCTTCTTGACGGAGGCCTGGGCCTGAGGTGGGAGAGGAGGAGCTGAGTCCGGGAGGGGCAGGACGAGTCAGCGAGAGCCGGCGGGCCGTGAAGTGGCGGCCCACCATCCCCCCTGCTAGCCCTTCCCAACCAGCTACCTGTCATCTGGCCAGACTATCACCAGCCTGCGCCCCTCAGCAACCCGGGAAGGCCGAACAGGCAGGTCAGCCTCCAGGGATGGAAAAGTGAGCCTGAAGCAGATCGGCCGGGAGCCCAGCCTCTTGACTGGGGGAAGAGAGG
>PVLC010013956.1:0-40348 GCA_004027655.1 Graphiurus murinus | reverse complement strand
TTTTTTTTGCGGTACTGGGGATTGAACTCAGGGGCATTCTACCTCCGAGCTATACCCCCAGCCCTATTTTTTATTCTTTATTTTGAAACAGGGTCTCACTAAGTTGCAGAGTGCCTCACTAGATAGCTGAGGCTGGCCGCGAACCCGGATCCTCCGGTCTCAGCCTCCCGAATGCTGGGATTACAAGCGTGCGCCACCACGCCCGGCTATATGCAAATTTTTAAAGTACACTTTTTATTGGTGCATTGTAGTCTCATATCATAATGTAGTTGGGAGTGACAGAGACATACATGCACACAGCACTTGTTGAACTTGCCCTCTCTCCAGGATCCCTCTCCACTCAGTCTTCAGGAGTGATTGGGTTCCTGGGGGAATATTTTTGGAGTGATTCTTTGTGACGGGTGTCACATGCAAGAGGTCTGGTTTTCTCTCAATATCATTCCAAGACTGATCCTCGAGCCAGTCTGACTCGTGGCCCCAGCTGAACCCTTCCAACCAAAAGTCCCTACAGTGACACCCCAGCTCCACCCAGTTAAAATCCACTCTTAATTAGATCTTAAGAATGACTAGTTAAAAAAAAATAGACTCTTCTGTATGTTCAAATTTAAATACACACAGCCAGGGTACAGTGTCACGCACCTGTTATCCCAGCACTGGGGAGGCTGAGACAGGAGGATTAAAAGTTTGAGACCAACCTCAGCAACTTAGCAAGACCCTGTTTCAAAATAATAATAATAATAATAATAATAATAATAATAATAATAATAATAATATAGAATAAACAAAATAGGGCTGGGAGTGTAGTTTGGAGGTAGAATGCTTCCAGTATCAGAAATAAATAAATAAACAAACATCATTTAAAATACACTTAATTTTAGAAATCCTCTACAGTGCGCAGAGCTAGCCTTGACTTTGGAAGAGGGCTGTAGGAAATCCCGTAAGGAGCAGTGGGAGCCCTGTATTCAACTGGATGGCTTTGATGATTAATTAATGTTTCCTTCAGTGAAAGCTCAAAGTTCTCTTCAAACTTTCATGTTCCGCTAAATAAAAATATTGGCAGGCTTCCTCCATGCTGCCGCGCTCCAGTGGCCCTCGCTGTGTAAGCACCCGGGGGCTCACACGCTGCTGCAGCTTCTCTGGGGCTGCCTGGCTGGAACACAAGTGTGGCCTTTGTGTGCTTTGGTCAGTCCCTAAAACTGGCAAAATAGGATTTGTAGTGCAAAAGTTTGTGTTGGTACATTTCCCACTCGCTTTAAATTCTTGGCAAATATGTGATTCTTTAATGTTTCTTTGGGATGGTACTTAAATATTCCTTTCAAACTTTGGACTTTAGGTACATGAAATTTCTGATATACGAAGCTGGCCACGATTTCTGCAACTAAAATAAAATGAAAATTTCAATGAATGCCCCATTTTTTTTTCTTTTGTTAATGGTGCTGGGGATTGAACCCTGGGGCATTCTACCTCTGAGCTACATTCCCAGCCCTATTTTATTTTAATTTCTGAAGAGGGTCTTGCTAGGTTGATGAGAGTCTCACTATTTGCTGAGGCTGTCCTGGAACCTACGATCCTCCTGTCTCAGCCTCCCAAGCGTTTACAACCACGCCCTGCAAATGCCCAAATTTTAGCCAAAATTGACTATCTGCATTTGCTGTGGTTGTTATTGGGCATCATTTGCCTAGTTAATGCACTATACGTTAGATTCATTTGGTATTTTAATAACATTTTGGCATGGAAGCTGAGATAAGACTCTTTGTTTTGTTTTGTTTTGGTTTGGTTCTGGGGATGGAACCCAGGGGCATTCTAACTCTGAGCTACACCCCCAGCTCCACTTTTTATTCTTTATTTTGAAACAGGGTCTCACTAAGTTGCAGAGGATCTCACTAAGTAACTGAGACTGGCCAAGAATCTAGATCCTCCTGTCTCAGCCTCCCACATACTGGGATTACAAGCAAGCATGACCACCAGGCCTGGCTTTAAAAAGTTTTTATACAGGGTTTTACTAAACTGCTGAGGGTCTCATTAAATTACCAAGGCTGTCCTCTAACCTGTGATTCTCCTGTCTCAGCTTCTCAAGTATTGGGATTATTGAGTGCTACTAACCCTGGCACTCTTGAACTTTATAATGCTCTCAGTGACATTATACATGGAAGCTTTTATGTATTTAGATTAAGTAGAGGAGTGGCTAGATCACTTACTTAGTGTTTAACTTAGTAAGCATAAATCTCAGGATGAGTCATTGGGTTATTTTTGCATTTGAGAAAATATACTCTTCTAAAAATGGATTATTGAAAGAAATGCAAAAAATTAGAAATACTAGAAAGGTAGACAAAGAAGGAGGTAGGAATAGAAACTGATTTATTTTCTGCCATTTTGAGTAATCTGCTTTCCTTTTTAGAACTGCCTTTGACTGGAAAGGATTATATAGTATATGTTCTCCAAACTGTTATGTAAAATTTTATTTTTTCCATGCATTCTTAACCTAGAAGCCAAAACAATGTTTTTCTGGGTCTAAGTGCATTGCTTGATCTTCCAAAGCCTATTTCATGGTCTGCTAGATTCTAATGGAGATGGTTGGTAATGAGATGATATTTATTTATATAGAAAATAAATTTACAACAGAGTGCAAAAAGCATGTAAGCAAGCTTTACCAGCTTTAAAAAATTCATAGTGAAACTATATGAATGCTTCTAGTTTCTCCAGGAGAATACTTTTTCTACACACACAATAAATTCTTCATGCACATACCTATAAACAGATTTATATATATATATATATATATTTGCTTTACTCATAAGTACATGAGCACTTTGGGATATCATGGTGGGTATTTCTTGCCATCTAATCAAAGCTGTAGGTTTCTTACTGCCCCCAAAACTATTCATCAGCATGCTGCTCTTCTTGAAATCAATTGATAGCGAATGTTAAATTTTTTTTTTTTTGGCTTAAAGCAAGCCCTGTGCAATGGTTAAATGATTTATGTATCTCACCATCTAAAACAGTAAGAGAAACTCCTCCGTCTTGTCTTCTGGTGACCTTGATAGCTGACATGTTAATAACGTTGCAGGTCGACGATTTGCAGCAGGCTTCTGCCCAGAGCTCCGCAGTGAATTATTGCTGCAATGCAGATTGCAGTCTAACTCCTTAGGAAACACCAGCATTCTCAGGCCTTTGTTGACTTTTGGGCTGCAGAATCCAAAACCACACTCAGTCTGCTCTATCTTGGAAGGCTCATCCACAGAGATGGAACTTAAAGTGCTTCATAAATATGCTTTGCGCCAAAAAAAAAAAATTAAGGTAATACCTTGATTAGTGACAAGTCTGAAAATTGATTTTTTTTTTAATGATGAAGTTGGCCATGTTGAAACTGTGGAAAGCAAAGCTCTGTACGTGGTTAGGCTTGACAAAGGTCTCTCCACAGCCTCCACTTGGCCTGCCTAAATCAAGACAGACAGGGCCATAATGAGCCAATTGTGAGGTTTTCAAAATACGCCTCACCTTTTTTAGCTTTAACCCCACCTCCCCCTTGAGCCAGTGCCTTCCCCTTCTCTCTGCTCTTGGGTTTTGCTAGAACAGAGGAAGCCCCGGTAGCTCTCCTAGTGACTGAATACCTCTTAATGACAAGGTCACAGAATGTCAGTCTGCACCCCGAGTTTGGCCAGTGAAACTGCAATGTTTACTTTCATGCCATTTCATTTTATTTGCTTTAATGAGTTCGTTACCAATGTTTGAAAATACAGTTTTTACCTGAAAATCAGGAGCAGCATTCTTCTTGAAATAGAAGCTCTTGCAATGTTTGTAACCATCTGGACTCTCCCTTGTTTACACGCAGCTGAGACTGAGGAATGATGCTTTATCCTGCAGGCAGGGCATGCCCTCTAGTTAACAGAGCTCTACCCCTCCTTAATGGCTCTGTTCCTCTGTGTCACCTGTTGATCCCGTGGGCATGTGAGTTTTTAATTCATGTGTGTGTACAGTACTGAGGATTTAATCCTGGGACATTCTATCTCTGAGTTACACCCTCATCCCTTTTTATTTTGAAATAGTCTTGCTAAGTAACCATGTGCTGGCCTCGAACCTGGGATCCTCTTGTCTCAGCCTCCCAAATCCTGGGATTACAGGTGTGTGCCACTGTGCCTGGTGAGTTTTTGACTCTTGATTAACCTTTTGGTTCTTGAGTTTGATTAATGACTCTATTACATCAAATAACACTTCTCCCTAGTTTAGACCTGTTCATGCCAACTGTGAAGGGAAAGATTTGATTTCCTCTTAAAAGATCACCAGACCTTGAGAAGCCAGTGTAGAAGAGACTCAAGCCATTAGAGCCCAAGGCCATGAAAGCTGAGTTACTATTATTAAGAATGGGTGGGGCCTGGGGATGTGGCTCAGTGGTAGAATGCTTGCCTAGCATGTGTAAGGCCTAGGGTTCTATTCCTAGCACCACATTAAAAAAAGGGGGTGGGGGAGATGGTGCCTTTTTCCCTAGAATTCTCCACCTAGCCTACCCTCCATTTTCCTTAGGTCAGCAATGTCAACTACAGGGGGCTGGAGCTCATTGAAATCAGGTGCTTCCAGAAAGTGAAGGGGCATATATTTCCTCGAATATGCTCAAGCTATGGAGTTACTGGGATACCAAAGGGACTCCAGATAATGGAGGAGAAACCTCAGTGGAGCTGGGGAGGTGGTCTAAGGGAAGGGGAGGGGGGAGAGTGGGTTCATTATTGGAAATAGTACCATCAGCTATATGTACATATGTGAAAATCCCAATGTCAACCTCAGTCCTTTGTATTAAGAAGGGGAGGGGGGATGGGAAGGAGGGGCCACCAAGTGCTGTGTGCATGTATGTCACTGTGAACATGATTTACATTATGATGTGAGACTATAATGCACCAATAAAAGCACATCAAAAATTAAAATAAAAAGAAATCAGGTGCTTCATTTTAGTGTCTTACTGAAGTCCACGCCATCCTGCCTTTCATGGGTCAGCCATGGGCCTTCCGTAGTCAACCAGTCCCCAAATTCCCACCTCCCTCGATGGCAGGGTTAATATTGTTTCTTCCTTGCTATTTTTGGGTGTGATTTCTCCTCATTTACATCTATACTAAGTCTTGAAAGATCTATTTTCTGTTTTCCAGCAGGTTTGACGCTGTTTTCCCCAGTGTATTGTCATCTTTTGATACCATATGTCATATTTTTTTAGCCTCCTACATGAAGTTCTGAAGCTAACACCTCAATCCTTTGTATTTTTTTCCTGTCTTGCTTATGAAATATGTGATGAATAAGTGTGTCATTGGAACACATTCTCTTCATTAATAGCTGTATTACTGCAAGCCCGTGTTAATGTCCTGGCAATAAGCCCCCAGGAATGCTCATATTTTCAACAGGTTTTATTTGCTGAATTTCTCCCTGGTGCATTCTTTCAGGGTGAAGTAAGAAAAATGCATTTCTTATGCCTGACATTTGGGTTTTATTTTAAAACTGCCCATTGTTTTTATCCTCGGGCTGCTTTGTAAACGTGCTTGTACTAGAAACCTGTTGATCATAAAGTTCTCACTTTGGGCACTTCTGTTCAGCCCCAAGTTGGGTGTGCAGGCTGAGCAATGGATACTTGGGTGGAGGCCAGCCCGAGTGCATTTCCTCTTTCCACTCAAGAGAGCCGTCGTGCACGGGGCTTTCTGTTCTATCTCAGCTGGGGTTGGTGATAATGGGATTTTACTAATCTAATATTTGTCAGGCACATTGGTAATATAGAAATAATGTCCAGAGAGGGAGAATATTTCTTCCTCATATGGACTTAGAGACAAAGTTATTAAAGTATGTCAGAATATAGCTTGTCCTGAGTGGAGCCGGGACTTCTATGCTCAGATGATTGCAGAGACCCCAGTATAAATGTGGGAATGTTTGAGATGTCACTGGAGCTTGTAGAGGTCAAGGAAGCCCCTGCAGAGGCCACTAGGGAAAGAGACACGGGAGGGGGGAGAGAGGAAGAGTGTGAACTCTAAGGAAAAGTCTTAAAGGAGATTGGAGGGACTGTATTCCTTTAGTAATATACATTTTCCTCCTGTTTTGCCTACATGTGTTCTATCTACAGCCACGCTTTCCAGGGAGAGACCCAGACAGGGCATTGGCCCTCAAGGGTCAAGTGGGGTCTGAGAAGCCCACTTGAGTACAACTTTTCAGAGTATTGATGGTGGCCATTAAATAGACAGTTACACTTAGAAACCATTATGACACCAATAAAAATGCATTGGAAAGCCGGGCGTGGTGGCGCACGCTTGTAATCCCAGCATTCGGGAGGCTGAAACCGGAGGATCCGGGTTCGAGGCCAGCCTCAGCTACCTAGTGAGGCACTTCGCAACTTAGTGAGACTCGGTTTCAAAATAAAGAATAAAAAATAGGGCTGGGGGTATAGCTCGAAGGTAGAATGCCCCTGAGTTCAATCCCCAGTACTGCAAAAAAAAAAAAAAAAAAAAAAAAATGCATTGGAGCAAAATGTAATAATTTTTTTTGGTGGCATTTCCTTAAACTGTGGATATAGTCTTTTAGGTTCTTGGTGCACATTCAGTATTATTGAATCCGACAAAGAAATTAAGGTCTAAAATCAGCACAAAGGGAAAATTTCAGTCCAAATTACTCCTCTGCATCCCTTAAATAGCCCATAAACTAGGGTCAATGTGGTTTTGTATACCTAGGACCTTACAGTAATTTGTGTGCATGCTTAGTTCGAAAACTCTCTGAGCTAGACAAAAAGAAAGAACAAATGGAAATAATATATGCAGATGCCAGAACTGCCCAATGACTCAGGTTTTACACTAAGGCTAACATTCCTTTTAGAGAATTGGAGATAATGGAGATTTTGGAAGAGTTCCTATCTGCCTGCAGATTTACTCCAGTGTACTTCATCATTAAATCTAAGTAATAGAGCAGAATTAGATGAGAACGATATGCACACAAAACTGGAAATTCTTTCTTATGTCTCATCTAGCTTTAACAACGTCCTGGGGGCATTCTACCTCCTTGCTATATCAGAGCCCTGTTTTATTTTTTTATTTTGAAACAGGGTCTTACTAAATTGCAGAAGTCCTTGATAAGTTGCTGAGACTGCCTATGAACCTGCAATCCTCCTGCCTCAGCTTTCCAAGTACTAGGATCACAGGTGTGTGCCGCCACGCATGGATGACCTGCTTCCTTCCGAGGTTGTATCTAGACTTATATTTTAGGCTTCCGGTGCTTACCTGGTTCTGACCCCACATTTCAGTGCTGGTATCCAACTGCAGGTTTTCTCAAAGCCCTTCAGACCCTCGAGTGGATCATATCCTGTCTTTTCCTGGGGTCCCTTTGAGCTCTACTTTATGTAACCACCACATCAATGAATGGCAGCCCCGCCCTCTCAGGCTAACCCAGGATACCGCTGAAAACATACCCACTAAGCATTACCCAAAATAAATGCAATTAACAATATCCCTTCTCTTCACCCAAATCCAGTCAATATCCAGATTTTTCAAGTATCTAATAAATTTAATACTTTTAAAATGTATTTGAATTCTTACTTGAATTTTCTTAAATTATTTCAATCAGATTTGTGCATTGGATTACTATAACATTAAGCCTGCCTCTTTTAATGTATGGGTTTCATAGCCTTTCTCTTTATTTCCTTGTGATTTATTTGTGGAAGAATCCACATCATACATTCTGCACTTTTCTGTAGCCAAGCCTTAGTTAAATTCAAATAAAACCACAGGGATTATAGCTACCTCTGACTAATGTGAGAGGAGAAGGCATTAGAATTGATGGACAGATATAATTAACAAGCCGTGTACGGCGTCTGAAGGACATTTTAGCTTTTGTGCACGGAAATTTCTTGGGCATTAGCAAAGTTTAAAGGATCATAAAATTTCCAACACAAATGCATACACTTCTTTTTTTTTTAGAAATTAATTTCCAAGAAAGATCTAGAGATCTAGTCCTTAAGTAGCATCTCATATATATTATTACATCAAATCTCTAGAGGTGCTTAGCAAATAAGTCCAATGCCATGGGTTAAAAGTAAACAATAAGTATCATTTAAGAGCTATAATAAGTTTCCATTAAAAAAAAATTGAAGCTGGGTGTGGTGGTGCACACCTATAATTCCAGTACTTGGGAGGCTGGGACTGGACAGGAGGATTGCTGGTTTGAGGAATCCTCAGTAATTTATCAAGACTCTCAGCAACCTAGTGAGACTTTGTTTCAAAAGAAAAAATAAAAGGACGGGAATTGGGGGAGGAGTGTAGTTCGGAGGTAGAATGCCCTTAAATTCAATTCTCAGTACCGCAAAAACCAAAACAAAATGAAACAAAACATGAATCAGTAGGAAAACATACTTAAAACACCAAAATAAGTAAATAAGTAAATAATAAGTAAGTCAAGGCTTGCAGCGTATGTCCACTGTGTGCTTGGTCTTTTTGTTTTGTTGTTTTTTTGCTCTCAAGAGACAGGGATATGATCATGATGATTCAAGTGACAGAGGTGTTTTATCGGGATCCATGGGGCACAGAAGGAGCAGCGGGGTCTGTGTCATCCTGGAGGTTCTGAGGACCACTGGGGCGCAGAAGTTGTCCTGCCAGTGCCCTGCAGCAGCCCTGGGCCCAGGGACAGCTCTGGACTCCGTACTCCTTGGCTCCACGTGACAGGGCACCCTGAACCCCGTTTCTATTCATCACTCGGGTCTCTACTGCCACCTCACACCCGCTCAGTCTCAGAACGTCTTCTTCTTGCTGTCCTCCTGGGTGTCTCTCCACTTCAGCTTCTGCCACCTGCTCCTGCCTCTCTCTGAGCTCTGCAATCAGACACTTTTTTCAGAGACATTGCCCTTTTCTTGCAGAGCCTGCGAATTAGGCATGTTTTTACTTCAGTTTTTACCCTCTAGGTAAATGTCTTTCTACACTCCCTAGCCCAGCTAGTGGTATCAATCATCCAAACCACACACCCTTAGTTCATCCTTTCTCTTATCTCAGCTAACCCAAGGGCCATCGACTCCCATGGATTCTCCATCCTAAGGCGCTCCCAAATTCATCTTCTTGATCTCCTTGGCTACCTCCCCTGTTATCTTCCACTCGGATGACCACAGGACTTGCTTTACAAGTCTTCTTGTCTCTAAATTTCTTCTTTTCCTCTAACCTCCACCCTGAAAACAGAGAGATCTTTTATTTTTTTATTCTTTATTTTTTTAATTGGTGCATTGTAATTATACATCATTGTTAGTTACAAGCTGATAAAGGCATACATGCACACATTTCTCATTCAACCCTTCCCCAATTTCTGCCCCACTCCCTTGCCCTCCCTCCTTCTCAAGTTCAGTTTAGTGATTGATTTTGATATGTTTGTGAAAGTACATCATGTGCATTAGGGTGTCCTCCCTCCCCCCATCACCTTCCATTAAGTCAACTTCTTTGCTCATCTAAGGTTTCTCCTTCATCTGGAGTCCCTCTTATGCCTCATCTTCTCCCTAGCATCCACATATTGGGGAGAACATACGATTTTTTACTTTTTGTGTCTGACTAATCTCACTTAACATAATGTTTTCCAGTTCCGTCCATCTCCCTGCAAATGACATGATTTTGTTCTTCTTTATGACTGAGTAAAATTCCATTGTGTACATATCCCATAGTTTTGTAATCCATTCATCTGTTGATGGACATCTTGGCTGGTTTCATAGTTTGGTAACTGCAAATTGCGCAGCCATAAACATAGATACACATGCGTCGGTCTGATAGTTTGGTTTCCATTCTTTTGGGTAGATCTTTTGGTTTTGCTGAATCATATGATAGGTTCATTCCTATTCATCTAAGGATCCTTCATACTGTTTATTTGCTCTCTCTGTCAGTGCAGGCAGGGAGTTCTGCTGATGCCTCTCCCACTGCAAGCTTGTGTCTCTGAGCTCTCCACAGGGCCTGTCTGCATCTCTCTCCCTCTCTGCCTTTGCTGGTGGTGGGAGAGCAGTCTAAATGCCAGGCATTTTCCAGGGTGCCTGTAAGGTCTCTATCCCCTGTGTGCACTGGGTCCCTCCTGCACTTCTACTCCTATCCAATTGCTAGAAGGGTCGGTGACTAAGTCTGTCCTTTGCACAGGGGCCCCCACCCCCTGGGAGAATGCGATTTAACTTACGGATCCCTACTGATCTGGCTCTGGTCGGAGGGATGAGCTGGTGTGTCCTTGCCACAGGCTTAGGCTGGTTTCCCAAGGTGTTCCTGATCACTGTTGATCCTGTGGGGATATGCGCCTGATTAGAGTATGGAGTTCTGGAGTCGCTCACTCCACATCCAGTCTCTGGGTGCACAGGAAGTTGTTAGAGGTCTTGGTGCTAATGAACCCTGATCTGGGTGGCTGGCTCAATGATGGCTGCTGCTCCATGCTGCATGCACCAGCTCCTTTGTTCTCTCTGGTCTGCCTTCTGTGTTCTGATCAGCTGTGCTTCAGTTTTTGTTACTTTGTTCACTTTTTTGCTGCTTTTCTTTTCTTTCCTTCCATCAAGAAGCTGCTTTTGATGCAGTTTTTATTCAAGGTCTTCAGTGGAATTGATCGCTGCTCTGGCTCTGGAGAGAGAGGTGAGCTGGAGTGGCTCACCTCTCTGCGGGCTTAAGCTGGTCGTCCCAGGTGTTCCAGATACTGTGGAAGGTGCGGGGATATGCTGCTTGATTAGGGTGTGAAGTTCTGGAGTTGCTTACTCCACATCTGGTCGCTGGGTATGCAGGGGGTCGTTAGATATCTTGGTGTTAGTAGACCCCGTGCCAGGCGGCTGGCTCAATAGAGGCCACCACTCTACGGCGTGGCGCCGCTGCCGCATGGACTAGTTCCTTTGCTCTCCCTGATCGGCTTTCTGGGTTTTCTTCAGCTGCACTTCAATTTTTGTAGCTTTGTTCACTTTTTTGTTGCTTTTTTTCTTCTGTCAAGAAGCTGCTTTTGTGGCAGATTTGATTCGAGCTCACAGCATCTGAGGAGAGGTGTTTCACTCAAACGCCATCTTGGGCTCCAGAGAGATCTTTTACAACTACCTTTTTAAAGGTGTTATTTGGCTTGTCTTTAAATTAAAACTAGCTGGATATGGTAGCACCCATCTCTAGTTCCAGTATTTGGGAAGGTGAGACAGGATTGTAGGTGGCAGGGTTCAGGACCAGCCTCGGCAACTTAATGAGACTTCAGCAATTTAGCTAGACCTTGCTTCAAGATAAAAAGTAAAAAAAGGGCTGGGGGTATAGCTCAAAGATAGAATCCCCCCCCCCCCGGGTTCAATCTCCAGACATACACACACACACACACCACACACACACCACACACCACACACCACACACACACACACACACACACACACACACACACACACACAGATAAATAAATAAAATAATTAAAACAAAGCCAAAAATGACTCCTACTTGCCTGCAGGGTAAAATATAAGTCCTTAAAATGCCTGGCAAGGTTCTCTCCACAGCCCTCCTGGACCCCATTTCTCGCTAGCCTCCCCCCAGGGCTGCTTATGTCCTGTCATGAAGTCCATTGAACAAATTATTGCTGCTGCCCTTTCTAATGCTGTTCCTCCTCCTGGGAATATTGACACCTTCCGCCTCCCTTCTCTACTTATTAAAATCTCACTGCCTTTCAAGTCAAGGCAAAAGGTCATCTCATTTGTGCTCTCCGGGATGATGGAGCTGTGCATCTGCAGTGTCTGCACCATATTTTATATTCCCCAGTCAAACCATGAAACACACTGTCCTGTCATTATTTACTCCTATAATTGTGTCTGCCACTGTGGTGAGACCTCTCCTAGGATGTGGTCCTTGGTCTTCTCCGGTGAGGGCAGGGCCTGGGACTTAGTAGGCATTCACTGGCCCCCGTGCTTGTTGTGAAATCACTCCTCGCTCTTGCTGCGGTGTTTAATACACCTTGTTTCGGTTAAGGATGCAAGAGGGTTGAGGTGTCATTTCTGAAAGATTACCTGATGAAATTGCTGCCAGTAGTAGCTGGAGCTGGAGTGGAAACCCACCGGTACCAAATTTCACAAACATTGAAGCAACAGTTACCTCTAGAACAATTGCTTAGAAAGAAAGGATCTCCGTATTTATTTTATTTTATTTTTGTGTGTGTAGTCCGGAGGATTGAATTCAGGGGCATTCTATCTCTGATCTACACCCTCAGACTCATTTTTTAATTTTAATTTTGAAAACAGGGTCTTACTAAGTTGCTGAGGCTGGCTGCAAACCTGGATCCTCTTGTCTCCCAATTACTGGGATTATAGGTATGCACTGCTACGCCTGGCTCTTTTTATTTTATGTATAAAAAACCTACTGCTTTCTGATTAAGAAGAGAGAGAGAGAGAGAGAGAGAGAGAGAGAGAGAGAGAGAGAGAGATCTCACAGGAATTTTATCATCTGAGAAGCACAATTCTGCTCTCTGTCCATTTTTTTTTCTTCTTTTTCCCATCCAGAATAGATGAATGAGGCTCTAGGGGACTTGACCTGTAGCAAATGATTCAGCACCAGGTCTTGAATGAGGAAAGTCATTGACCTTAATACTCATGATAACCAATTACAAGACCCTTCAAGAATAATACTCAATTATTCATTGACCTTAATACTCATGATAACCAATTACAAGACCCTTCAAGAATTTCAGTGCTCAATTGTTCTGAAGTCTGACTCAAGAACCTTCCTTTATCCCTATCCCCTATGTCTCTCAAGTGACTGTTTTATTATTACCTGGAGGGGAGTGGGTTTAAAATCTTGACATTTTGATAAGCTTTAAAATTCTGAAGTAGCCCCCCCTCCTTTACCTTTCCGTGAAAAACATCAATGTGCGGTCTTCAAATAGCCAATGTAATCGCTCATGTGACTTTGCTTGTACAACTATTGAAATCTAAAAAAACTAAAAACTAACTAAGTGAATAAAATACATGGAAATAGTGGCATGATTTGCTTTTTTCTCATTTGAGACAGCTTCTGGTGGTAGTGATAAATCCAGCACTACTGTAGTGCTAGGTTTAAATTTTGGTTCTGCAACTCAACTACCTGTGTGACCTTGGACAAGTTATGTAACCGCCTTCTACCTCAGTTTCCTCATCTATAAAATATAAATTGTAATGGAACCTATTACAAAATAAATTGTGGATTTAATTAGTTATTTCCTAATTGCTAAAAACAGTGCCTGAAACATAAGAAATGCTGCAAGTATAAAATATACATATTCCCAAAGGAGTGTATGTGAATGCCGTCTGTCATGTGAACTTTGGTAGGGGGGAAAAATGTGGAGAATTGCAACTTTATTTATTATTTTTTAACATTTGAAGTATTGCATTCTTGTGTGATCTTTACCACAATACTCTGAGGGAAAGGAATGATAGATATAGCTATTAAAATCTGCATGACTTGCCTATGGGAATACAGAGAGTCAGCAGCACTGAGAGAGGTAACTAGATTCTCTTGACTTTCCGGGGGCAGCTGCCTTTTAAAAAAAGCTAGACTGCCTGAAATCATGAAATCAGACTTTTAGAAATCATGTGATAAATTTAAAAGATTTCATTGACAATTGACAATGACACATTTTTATTGACACACAAAATGGCCAAATTTAGCCTATTGAAAAAAAATGCATACACCTGTAGTTTAAAATAATTTTGTCCAACATTATTGTACACCATGCAAAGTCTGAGTTCTTATTATTGACTCATTCTTATCGAGTCAGTAAGAATATTAATGTGTGCTGGCCTGAACTGTTGAGCAATTGTTAGGTTCTGTTGATAAATATCACAAGCTTCTGGTGATTCAAAATCTTTGTCCCAGGGGGATGTTACAATGAAAAGAATTCCTATGACAAATTCTATCATGTCAACTATTACATATTAGGCAAGCCATATCATAGGACTTCTTCCTTCTCCTCCCTCTCTTCTTCCTCCACCCTCCTCCTCCTCCTTCTCCCCCTTCTCCTCCTCTTCTTCCTCCTCCTCCTCCTCCTTTTTCTTTTGCTAAGAATTGAACCCAGAGCCTCACATATGCAAGGCAAATGCCTACCACCGAGAAATATCCCCAGACTTACAACCTGTTCTGGAATCTGAGGGAACATACTACTTCCTGCCACCAGACACTTGGTGGGCAAGAGTCTAGACTTTTCACAGATGAAGGGAAAAGATCCCATACTCCGGCTTTTGGAAGCCTAGCTTTCATTTTAATTTGAATGACTTGCCCATGGTAATACAGGTAATCAGCAACATAGAGAAGAAGCCTAGATTCTCTTGATGTGCCGCATGAAATTTGAAATTTTCACATGGAAGAAAGAAGTTGGACTGCTCAATTCATCGGAAATCAATTTGAAATTGATTCAAGGGTCTCTTTTGAAAATGGGATCTGGGCTGAGACAGGAGGATTGCAGGTTCAAAGCCAGCCTCAGGAATTTAGCAAGACTCTCAGTAACTTAATAAAGTCACATCTTATGAAAGAGTCTTTCTATTGATATTTCCCTTGGCTTAGAAAATGCCTTCTTTTTTGGTGCTGAGGATTGAACCTAGGGGTGTTCTACCTCCAAGCTATATCTCTAGCCTTTTGTATTTTAAAACAGGGTCTTGCTGAGTTGCTGAGGGTCTCATTAAGTTTCTGAGGCTGGCCTCAAACTTGCTATCTTCCTGTTTCAGTCTCCCTGGAATTATAGGTGTACACCACCATGCCTGGCATAAAATTCTTTCTAACTGATATATTTAAATTTGTTTATTTCTATATTTTTCATTGATATATGTTTCAATAAGATCATCTTGAATGAATACAAAACCAAATATAAATACTTTTTTTCTGTTCTCTCTTAGATTATTTTATTTTCCATGTATCCTTATGAATTTATGGCTTTTCAGATTTAACATATGGCAGTTGATGGCAGCCATTTTTCTCCTTTTGATACTCAGACAATCCCAACAGTGACTAAAGGGAGCCCCACTTAGAATGACTTTGGTCTTCTTTATAGTATATAGTATGCTACATAGCTTATAGGATTCTACATAATTATTTAAATACAAAATGCAATATTAATATAGACTAACACCACTGGAATGAAGTCCTAACATTTCTATATATTTCCTCTTTTTTGTTTTTTTAAGATTAAACATATATATTATTTTATTATTATTATTTTTTTTTTACATAATACTTGGTGCATTGTAATCATACATCTTGGTTAGGTACAAGCTGATAAAGGCATATATACACACATTTCTCATTTAACCACTTCCCCAATTCCCACTCCACTCAGAAGCAAAATGTCCCAGGATTCAATCCCCTATTTCTACCCCTGCCCCCCCAAAACTTAAATATTCTCTAAGCAAATAAAATAAAACTGTTAGAAATAATAAAATCATAATATTATAGGATACAAAAACAACATACAAAAATCAGTAGTGTTTCTATACATTAATAAAAAAATCTAAAAAATCAAGAAAAAATCCATTTATAAAATATATTCAAAAGTAAAATCAAATGCTTCAAAATACATATATCTAAGGAAATAAAAAAATCTATACACTAAAAATTTTAAATCATTGATGAAAATAAGTCTCTAATAAATGAAGAGATATCAATGATCATTTACTGAAATGATAAGATTATTGAAATGTCCATACTACTGACAGTGACCTACAGGTTCAATATACTTCATATCAAAATCCCAATGAAATATTATAGACAAAATATTCTAAAGTATGTATGGACATCAAAATAGACATAAACAGTAAAACCAACTTTATGTAAATAGAACAAAGCCAGAGGCATTATATTTACCAACTTCAAAATGTACTACAAAGGTACAGTAATCAAAACAGCAGTTTTGCATCTAAGTTCATCAATGATATAGGCCTATAGTTTTCTTTTCTTGAGCTGGCTTTATTTGACTTTGGTATTAATGTGATGTTGGCTTCATAGAATATGTTTGGGAGAGGCCCGTTTCTTTCTATTTCACGGAATAGTTTGAGGAGTATTGGGATTAGCTCCTCTATAAATGTTTTATAAAATTTACTTGGAAAACCATCTGGCCTTGGGCTTTTGTTTGATGGTAAACTCTTTATTGCTGTTTCTATCTCTTTGATAGCTATTGGTCGGTTTAAGTTTTCTATATCTTCTTGACTCAATTTAGGAAGATTATATGTATCTAGAAATTTGTCAATTTCTTCTAGATTTTCCATTTTGTTGTAGTATAGTTTTTCAAAATAGTTTCTGATGATCCTGTGTATTTCCATACTGTCGGTGGTAATATCACCTTTTTCATCTCCTATTTTGGTAATTTGGGGTTGATTGTCTCTTTCTTTTGGTTAGGCTGGCCAATGGTTTATCTATCTTGTTTATTTTTTTAAGAAACCAGCTTTTGGTTTTGTTGATTTTCTGTATTATCTTTTTATTCTCTACTTCATTAATTTCTGCTCTGATTTTCATAATTTCCTGTCTTCTACTAGCTTTGGGGTTGGACTCTTCTTGTTTTTCAAATGCTTTGAGCTGTGTCATTGGGTTATTTACTTGGCAATTTTCTGTTCTTATATGGGCTTTCTATGTTTGGAAAATTTTCTGATATTACTTCTTTGAAAAGATTGTTTATTCCATAAGTTTCAACTTTTAATCCCTCTTCTATGCCTATTATTCTTAGGTTAGCTCTTTTAAAATTGGCCCAGATCTCATTGATGTCCAATTCATACTGTAGAATTTTTTTTTCTAAATTTTGTACTATGGATTCATTTTTGGAATGGTCATCTTCTGAGAGTGATGTTCTATTTTCCATGTGGTCTAATCTACTGTTTATAGTTTGTATTAATGCCTTCATTTCAATTATTGCATCTTTCGCATCCTTCACTTCCTTCAAGGTTTCTCTTTGATTCCTGTTCAGGGTGTCAGATTCTTTATTTGTTTCTTTATTTCTTTCCAACTCTCCCTACATTCTTTCCAAAAATACAGTATTGTTTCTAGTATTAAAGATCTGAATTGTTCTTCTGGTAATCTCTGCCATTCTGAGTTGGTGAGATCTGTTGTTGAGGGGTTGTGGTGGCTCATTGTTTCTTTGCTATTTTTCTTTCCCATGGTTCCCTTGTTCTTAGATTTATATCTTTGCTGCTCTTGCAAGTTTTCTCATCCAATCTCTGCAGTGGGGGTTTAGAGGTGTCTACTGGTATATACAGGGACAGGTTGTGTTCAGTGGTAACAGTTGGGTGAGAAGTCACAGTGATGAATGCAATAATAGGGTAAAGTAGAGGGTATGGTCCAGTGGAATAAGAGGGTGAGTGTGTTGAGGTGATATATGGTAAAGATTAGAGATGGTAGATATGTCAGGGGATTCTGGTAGTCAACATAGAGTTTTGAGTGTGGTAGTATGAGACGGTCTTGATATGAGTCAGGGAAAAAAGGAAAAAGAAAAGAAAGGAGGAAAAGTGTTGAGAAGAATATAGATGGGAGAGAGAGAGGGAAGCTTGTAAAAGGGATAAGGAGGAGATTTAACAAACTAATCAAAAAATAACAAAGCAACCAATCATCCAAAGAAACATAAATGAATCAAGGCAATACAAAACAAAAACAGAGGAAAACAGAGTAAAAGCAGATAAAACATAACACCAAAAAAACCCCAAACCAAAAAGCAACAAGAAACAAAAACAATAACCCTGCTAGTTTGTAAGTACAGAGCTTAAATTTTTGAGTGTGTCTCTGGCATTTTTATTTGCTCTGTCAGTGCAGGCAGGGGGTTCCCCTAATGCCTCTGCTGCTGTGAGCTTGTGTCTCTGAGCTCTCCACAGGGTCTGTCTGTGTCTCTCTCTCTGGTGGTGGGAGTGCAATCTAAATGCCGGACATTACCAGGGTGCCTGGAAGTTCTCTATGCTGTGTGTGCACTGGGTCCCTCCCTGTGTTCTACTCCTATGCTAGGAGGGTGGTGACTGAGTCTGTCCTTTGTATAGAGGCCCCTGCACCCCGGGGGTGCAATTTAACTTACAGATCGCTGCTGCTCTGGCTCCGGTGGGAGAGGTGAACCAGGTTTCCTCACCGCAGGTTTAAGATGGTTGTCCCTGGTGTTCTTGATCACTGTTGAACCCGTGGGAATATGTCGCCTGATTAGGGTGTGGAGTTCTATAGTCGCTTACTCCACCTCTGGTTGCTGGGGGCACAGAAGGTCGTTGAGGATCTTGGTGCTAATAGACCCTCTCGCTCTGGGCAGCAGGCAAGATGGTGGCTGGCAAGATGGCGGTCGCTGGTTTGCAGAGTGCACCACTGCTGTACGCATGCCACTGGCTCCTTTGTTTTCCCTGGGTTCTGTTCAGCTGCTTTTGTTGCTTTATTCAGTTTTTTTTTTTTTTTCTGTTTTGCTTTTCTTTACTTCTGTCAAGAAACTGCTTTTGTGGCACGTTTGATTCAAGCTCTGGGGAGCAGTTGATCACTGCTCTTTTTTCTTCCATCAAGAAGCGAGAGGTGAGAGGTGAGGTGAGCTGGGGTGGTCCCGCGGAGGCTTATGCTGGTCGTATCTCATGTTCTGGTCATTATGGAAGGTCCAGGGATCCACTGCGTGGTTAGTGTGTGGAGTTCTGGAGTCGCTTACTCCAGGTCTGGTCGCTGGGTCTGCAGTGGTGTTAGTGGACCCCCGTGTCGGGCCGACCCCCGAGGTTCCGCAGCTTGCGCCGCTGCACCGGGGTCGGGCTCCTTTGCTCTCCCTGGTCAGCTTTCTGGGGTCTCTTTAGTTGTAGTTCAAATTTCCCTTTTTTGTTGCTTTTTTTTCTTCCATCAAGAAGCTGCTTTTATGGCAGATTTGATTCAAGCTCACAGCGCCTGAGGAGAGGTGTTTCACTCAGATGCCATCTTGAATCTGCCTCTTTAAAAAAACAAAAAAACTATATTACTCTAAGGATTTGCAAATTAGATTGTTCTAGAAATTAGTGATTGGTAGTTTGGTTCAATTGCCTCTATCAGTTTCCAATTTGAGGGCCTTGGCATTCTATCTGCTGATAATCTAAGTTTTTAAGACTGTGGAAATTATTCGATGCTAGTCTTTCTTTAGTGGCTATTGTCAACTACAAGGAGAGAAGGATGGGCTTTTCGGAGAGATAAAATAAAATTTAAATAGCTTTATTTCAAAATTCTGTATACAAAATGTGATTACAAGAAGCGCACACTTGTAATCCTAGTACTTGGGAGGATGAGACAGGATCACAGGTTCATGGCGAGCCTTAACAACTTGTGAGGCCCTCCTTAGACCCTGTTTCAAAATAAAAAATGAAGTAAGGCTGGGAGTGTGACTCAGAGGTAGAATGTCCCTGGGTTCAATTCCCGGTATAAAAAAAAAAATCTGTACATTATCTATAAAAATAGCACATCCACCATCCTAAAAAAAATTATAATTACATATGTTATATTTTAAGATACAATTATTGAAATTTATTAATATCAGAATATCAATATTTTATGTATTTATTATATTTATACTATCTTTCATACTTCTAAATTTGTTTCCTTTTCTGAGCAACAAATTCTTTTTTAATTTTCAACACATAACATCCCCTTAAGAATTCATACCTTATATTGTTAAACCAAGTTTAAAGTCTGGGAGCCAAATCTTCCAATTAGGATCATATTGACCCAGCACCTAAGTCTTTAATTTTGCTTTATAGATACCATGACAATAGTTCTCAGGTGTTACAACTCATGTGGTTTTCAAAGAATAAAATATGCTTACATAGGCTCTTGAAGTTTCCCTGAAATGATGAGTCAAAAATAGACTTATTTCTCACACACACACACACACACACACACACACACACACACACACACTTCTTTAATTCCACTCATCTATTATACTCCTACAGAATGCCTTAATATTCTTAAGGAATTTTCAACATTGTTTACAATTATTGGACTATTTTTAGTCCAATAATAGGTCAAATGTATAATGCCATTTTTCAGAAACTTTGAAATAAATACAAATAGATATTACCTTAGTATGTATTAATTCTTACATCTAAAATCTAACCAAACTATTTTAAAACATATCAAAATTACATCAAAGTAAATGCAGTTGATTAAAACTACCTGGAAAATTTGGAAGACTTTATACTCATATCAAATAGAAATCATAAGAGGCTATTGTTTTGGACTAAGCTACAGCGCTTGGCTTGGCCCTAACAGATCAGATTAAAGATGAAGTTGTCATTTAGCCTTCCCAGAAATCAGGAGAATGAGAAATAGCCAAGTTTCCCAAACAGGCCAATTGGCATGACAAAAAAAGTTCTCTCTGCTTTAATCCTTATAGCTTTTAATCCTCTAATTCTCACAAGAACGAACCTAAACTAAGCTGATGTTGACCAAGCAGCTATTTTTCTGTTACTCTGTCCACCTGTCCTTTCCTCATAAAGAAAAGAACTTTGAAATGACCAATCTACTTTCTGTTCTGTTTTGCTTTTTTCACCCTCTCTCAGTCTATGAAACCAATCTGCTCTGCTCTGCCCACTTGAATACTTAGTCTGTTTTGTAGAATAGTCTTCCTTATTCTAGAATTGAAAATAAAGCTGATAAAAACTTTTCAACTAAATTGTTATAATTTCTTCTCTTGACACTTGAAAAATTCAAATGGGAACTCTTCTATGGATTCATGTGATTCTCAGAGTAGCTGGGTCCTTTTAGGATGATATTCATAAAGGACACTCAGATTTACAATTATAGTACATTTCGATGGCAATTTCAAGTGAAAGGAAATGTCGTGTTTTATGTGACATTTATATAGGGATTAGCTCAAATTGTTGACTAGAAACAATTATGCTGTCCATGAGATTTCCAGTTTCTTGTCCTACCGTAATTACATGCATCGTTATAGATTACAATGTAAAATTACAAAATAACTAGAACAAAGGATGCTGAATGTTCTATTACCAAGAAATAATAAATGTTTGAGGTGATGGGTATGCTAAATACTCTGGTTTGATTATCCTACAATGTGTACATGTACTGAAATTTCACATTCTACCTAATAAATGTGTACTATTATAACTTGTCAATTAAATTTTATAACACAATAGAAATTTCATTATTTTATTTATTTTTAAAATTTTTATTGGTGCATTGTAATCATACATCTTTGTTAGGTACAAGCTGGTAAAGGCATATGTGCACACATCTCTCATTTAACCTTTCCCCAATTCCCACCCCATTCCTTCTTCCTCCCTCCTTCTCAAGTTCAGTTTAGTGATTGACTTTGATATGTTTGTGAAAGTACATCATGTGCATTAGGGTGTTTCCTTCCCCCAATCACTTTCAGTTAAGTCACCTTCTTTGCTCATCTAAGGTTTCTCCTTCTTCGTCTAGAGACCCTCTTATGCCCCATTTTCTCCCTAGCATCCCCATATTAGGGAGAGCACACGATTTTTTTTACTTTTTGTGACTAATCTTTCTTAGTATAATGTTTTCCAGTTCCATCCATTTCCCTGCAAATAACATGATTTTGTTCTTCTTTATGGCTGAGTAAAATTCTATTGTACATATCCCATATTTTTGTAATCCATTCATCTGTTGATGGACTTCTTGGCTGCTTCCATAGTTTGGCAATTGTGAATTGTGTAGCTATAAACATAGAAACATATACATCGGTCTGATAGTTTGGTTTCCATTTTTTTGGGTAGATACCCAGAAGCAGTATTGCTGGGTCATATGGTAGGTTCATTCCCATTCATCTGAGGATCTTCCGTACTGTTTTCCAAGGTGGTTGCACTAATCTGCAATCCCACCAACAATGTATTAGGGTTTCCACTTCTCCACACCCTCGCTAGCATTTGTTGTTGTTTGTGTTTTTGATGATTGCCATTCTGATTGGAGTTAGGTGGAATCTCAGGGTAGTTTTGATTTGCATCTCTCTGATTACTAATTATGTGGAACATTTCCTCATACATTTATTGGCCATTTATATTTCTTCTTTTGTGAAGTGTCCATTTAGATTCTTTGCCCATTCTTGGTTAGGTTATTTGTTTTCTTAGTTGTGAGTTTCTTGAGTTCTCTGTATATTCTAGATATTAGTCCTCTATCAGAGGAGTAGTTGGCAAAATTTCTCTCCCATTCTATGGGCTCTCTGTTGAGGTCCTTGAGAGTTCACTTTGCTGCACAAAAGCTCTTCAGTTCAATGCAATCCCATGTATTGATCTTCCTTTGAGTTGCTTGTGCTTTTGGGGTCTTGTTGAGAAAGTTTTTACTTGTGCCTATGTTTTGAAGTGTTGGTCCTATGCCCTCTTCAAGTAGCTACAAGGTCTCTGGCCTGACTTCCAGGTCTTTGATCCATCTTGAATTGACTCTTGTGCAGGGTGAGAAAGTGGGTTTTATTTCCATTTTCCTGTATATGGTTAACCATTTTTGCCAACACCATTTGCTGAAGAGGCTGTCTTTTTTCCAGTGTATGTTTTTGGCTCCTTTGTCAAAAATCAGTTGACTGTAAGCCTGTGGGTTTGTTTCTGAATCTTCTACTCTGCTCCATTGGTCTATGTGTCTGTTTTTATGCCAATACCATGCTGTTTTTATTACTGTGGCTTTGTAGTAGAGTTTGAAGTCAGGTATTGTGATGCCTCCTGCATGGTGCTTGTTGCTAAGAACTACTTTGACTATTCTGGGCTTTTTGTCATTCCAAATGAATTTAACGACTGATTTTTCTATGTCTGTGAGGAGTAACATTGGTAATTTCATGGGTATTGTAATGAATCTGTAGATCACTTTGGGGAGGATGGCATTTTGATGATATTTATTCTGCCTATCCAAGAGCATGGTATATTTTTCCATTTTCTAGGGTCTTTGTCGATTTCTTTTTTCAACCTTTTATACTTTTCCCTATAGAGGTCTTTTACCTCTTTGGTTAGGTTTATCCCTAAGTATTTTATTTTTGGGGGTGCTATTGTGAGTGGAATTGTTTTCTGGATTTCTTTTTCAGTGGATTTATGGTTGGCATACAGGAAAGCTTCTGATTTTTTAAGATTGATTTTGTATCCAGACACTTTGCTGAATTTATTGATCAGTTTTATAAGTTTTTTGGATGACTTTGTTGGGTCTTCTAAGTATAGTATGAAGATGACATCATAATATACTTAGAAGACCCCAAAGGGATAGTTTTAGTTCTTCTTTCCCTATTTTTACCCCTTTGATTTCCTTCTTTTGCCTTGTTGCTCTGGCTAGAGTCTCAAGTACTATAATGAACAGAAGTGGTGATAATGGATATCCTTATTTTGTTCCTGTTTACAGTGGAAACTCTTGCAGTTTTTTACCATTTAATATGATGTTGGCTGTGTACCTATTGCATATTGCCTTTATGATATTGAGATATGTTCCTTCTATTCTGATTCTCTGCAGTGTTTTTAGCATCAATGGGTATTAGATTTTATCAAATGCTTTTTCAGCATCTATCGAAATGATCATGTGATTTTTGTCTTTGGTTCTGTTTATGTCATGAATTACATGGATTGTTTTCCATATGTTGAACCAACCTTGCATCCCTGGGATGAACCCGACTTGGTCATGGTGTATAATTTTCTTGATGTGGTTTTGAATGGGCATTGCTAGTATTTTGTTTAGCAGTTTTGTGTCTAAGTTCATTAGTGATATAGGCCTATAGTTTCCTTTCATGAGCTGGCTTTATTTGGCTTTGGTATTAATGTGATGTTGCCTTCATAGCATGTGTTTGGGAGGGTCCGTTTCTTTCTATTTCACAGAATAGTTTGAGTATTGGAATTGGCTCTTCCATAAATGTTTTATAAAATTCACTTGGAAAACCATCTGGCCCTGGGCTTTTGTTTGATGGTAAACTCTCTATTGCTCTTTCTATCTCTTTGCTATTGGTTTTCTATGGTTATAAGTTTTCTATGTCTTCTTGACTCAATTTAGGAAGGTTATATGTGTCCAGAAATTTGTCAGTTACTTCTAGATTTTCCATTTTGTTGGAGTATAGTTTTTCAAAATAGTTTCTGATGATCCTCTGGATTTCCACTCTGTCAGTAGTAATATCACCTTTTTCATCTCTTATTTTGGTAATTTGGGTTGATTCTCACTTTTGGTTATGTTGGCTAATGGTTTATCTATCTTGTTTATTTTTTTTTAAGAAAGTAGCTTTTGACTTTGTTGATTTTCTATATATATTTTTTATTTTCTACTTCATTAATTTCTGCTCTGATTTTCATATTTTCCTGTCTTCTACTGGCATTGGGGTTAGACTGTCCTTGTTTTTTAAGGGCTTTGAGCCGTGTCCTTAGGTTATTTATTTGGTGATTTTCTATTCTTATGTAGGCACTGAGTGCTATAAATTTTCCTCTTAGTACTGCCTTCAAGGTGTCCCAGAGGTTTTGATATGTTGTGTCTATGTTTTGATATGTTGAATTTTTTAATTTCTCCCCTTATTTCTTTTATGACTCATTCCTCATTCAGCAGTGTGGTGTTCAGTCTCTATGTGTTTACATGTTTATTCTGGGTCTTCTTAGAGTTGATTTCTAGTTTCATTTCATTGTGGTCTGAAAAGATGCAGGGAATTATGTTACAGTTTTTGAATTTGCCAGTGCTCACTTTGTGGTCCAGAATGTAGTCTATTTTGGAGAAGATTCCATGGGCTGCTGAGAAAAATGTGAGTTCAGGGGTAGTTGGGTGAAATATTCTGTATGTGTCTAATAGGTCCATTTGGTTTATCATATTCTTTTGGTCTGAGGCATCTTTACTGACCTTTCGTCTAGACGATCAGTCTAGTGATGTGAGAAGAGTATTTTAGTCTTCCAGTATTATTGTATTAGGATCTATGTCTGACTTTATATCATGAAGAGTTTGTTTTATGAAAGTGGCTGCACCTATGTTTGGGGCATAAATGTTGACAATTATTATTTCCCAGGAATTTCATTCTTATTATAGAATATTTTGTTATTGAGACAAACTATAAATTTAAAATAATTAAAAACATAAGTTTTGAATAATTAAAAAATAATTATCATATAAATATGTAATGAATCAAAAATGTATTTAACTCATTTTTGAGAAAACTAGCAAGAGGACAAAGCTGGATGGAAGGAGCATTCAAAACAGAATGCTGATGTTAAGAGTGCTAAATTAGGTTCAAAACAGGACAACAAAGTCTTCACCTTTGGAGTTCTATTTCTTATGGAACAAAATTTATTTACATCCTTACCAGATAAAAATCATTTGCAACTTAGCAATTTTTGACATGAATAGCCAATTTCATAAACCTTGACTTTAATCAAGGACAAACTGTCAAATGAAGGTATATTCATTCCCCTTCTCAGCTGACTGTTAGTAGACAGTGCTCCCACAGGACAAGGACAGGGGAAAGGATACACAGCCATCCATTTGCTTTGCCCCTGAGTATGGTAAGTCTTCCATATCTGTAGTTTCCATGTTTGTAGATTCAACTAACAATGGATTAAAAATACTCAAAATCAACACAATTAAAAAAAACAAAATTATAACATAGCAACTCTTGTGTGGCATATACATTGCATTAGGCATTATAAGTAATCTAGAGATGATTTACAAAGTAAATGGGAGAGTATGTGCAAGAGGTTATATGCAAATATTAAGCCATTTTATATAAGGGACTTTAGTATCTGCAAATTTGGGTACTGGAAGAACCCTGGGCCTCACCCTCTATGGATACTGAGGGACAATTGGCTTGGATAAATTTTTCCAATAAAGGCATTTAACTAAAAAATCAAAAAACAAAACAAAACAACAACAAAAAAACACAGTAATTGTCAAACTTGCAATGAATATTTGGAAAATAAAAATGAGATAAATATGCATATTTTATGAAAGAAGAAGGAAATAATTAGGTCACCCACCTCTCCAGTTTTCTAGAATCAAACTTATAGCTGTTAGCAGAGTTTATTTATTTATTTATTTATTTTTTATTTTATTTTTTTGTGGTACTGGGGATTGAACTCAGGAGCATTCTACCTCCGAGCTATACCCCCAGCCCTATTTTTTATTCTTTATTTTGAAACCGAGTCTCACTAAGTTGCGGAGTGCCTCACTAGGTAGCTGAGGCTGGCCGCGAACCCGGATCCTCTGGTCTCAGCCTCCAGAATGCTGGGATTACAAGCGTGCGCCACCACGCCCGGCTTTGTTAGCAGAGTTTAAACTGATACCATTTCTTCCTTCTTCCATTTTTTGTTTGGGGGAGTTCTTGCAGATGCTTTTATAAGGCTTGTCATTAAATTCTTTCCCTGTTTCTATCTCTTCGTTGTCTCCATCTCTTTCGCTCTTTGTACTTAGTAAAGTTTCAGCCTCTCTTGGACATCTGAAAGGGAGTCAGTTAAGGTTTGATTTTCTTTTGTATGCTTTTTCCTATAGATGCTAGATTCCATTTGGCAGTATGGAATTTTTTTATTAGAAAAAAAAAATCTGTTTTCTCCTTGGTGATTCAGTTATAATGGTCCTGAGAGCCATCAAGGTAGTACCTTGAGTTACCTCTGACATCCAGTTGTGCAGAATAGGACCCATTTGTGTGACAGTAAGTGAGTTGTGGTAGGGCTCCACTTTCCTGATTGTTGGGCAGAAGAGCACCTACAAAAGTTATATTTTGCATATGAATGAAAATAGGCTACTGAGATAAAAATTAATTATGGGACCTTCACATGAAATATGTTAAGTGGTGGCGGTGGGGATGACAGAGGGTAGACACAAGAAAGAGCAAACATGGAAGATGGGTTCAGTATGATTCTATGCAAAATGATAAAAACTCACAAAGTGAAAATTGTTTAAGGAGGGTTTTCTGGAAAATGAGAGATGACGAGATTTCCCCATGTGCTGGATGATCTACATCTTATAGTCCACTTTTAGGGTCTATTCTGTTTCAGGTCATGCCAAGACAACACTCAAGTGTGGTAGGGAAAGACCAACCATGACATTTGCCACTTTAGGGGATAAAATGGAGTTGACCACCACCAGCCACAGGCCAGGGACTATTACAGATCCATTTTTGACACACCATTATTATTAAAAGCATTGAAGTTGCTTAGTCTGTAAATTTAGGAGCTAGCAGTGAAAAAGGCAAAATACAAATCTGGAAAGTTATTCAAGTAAACTTTTTTTTTTATTGGTACATTGTAATCATACATCATGGCTAGGTACAAGCTGGTAAAGGCATACATGCACACATTTCTCATTTAATCCTTCCCCAATTCCCAATTCCTGCATTACTCCCTTCCCCTCCCTCCTTCTCAAGTTCAGTTTAGTGATTGACTTTGATATGTTTGTGTGCATTAGGGTGCCCCCCATCACCTTCAGTTAAGTCACTTTCTTTGCTCATCTAACGTTTCTCCTTCGTCTGGAGTCCCTCTTATGTCCCACTGTCTCTCTAGCTTTCGCATATTAAGGAGAGCATGTGATTTTTTACTTTTTGTGACTGACTAATCTTACTTAGTATAATGTTTTCCAATTCCATCCATTTCCCTGAAAATGATATGATTTTGTTCTTCTTTATGGCTGAGTAAAATTCCATTGGGTACATATCCCATAATTTTGTAATCCATTCATCTATTGATGCACATCTTGGTTGGTCCCATAATTTGGCAATTGTGAATTGGTCTGATAGTTTGGTTTCCATTCTTTTGGGTAGATACCCAGAAGTGGTATAGCTGGATCATATGGCAGGTTCATTCCTATTCATCTGAGGATCCTCCAATACTATTTTCCAAAGTGGCTGCACTATTCTGCAATCCCACCAACAATGTATTAGAGTTCCCACTCCTCCACACCCTAGCCAGCATTTGTTGTTGTTTGTGTTTTTGATGATTGCCATTCTGATTGGGATTAGGTGAAATCTCAAGGTAGTTTTCAAGTAAACTTTTATGAAGCAAGGGGCAGCCAGGTATGGTGGCTCATGCGTACCGGTTTGTACATACAGGAAGCTTGAAACAGTGCCTTACTTAGAGTAAATGATCAATCAGTGTTAGCTCTTATTGTGTTAAAATTTCACTCTGATGTGGACACAGTGACATTCTTCCACCCTAGAAGACCAGCTAATGCTTTAGTGCAGTGAGCTGACAGGGTCAGCTGGGTTCTGCAGAGGACTCAGAATCTAGTGCGGAGCAGCAGGGTGGGAGTACTGAGCTTGCCGGTTCTTATACCTACTTTGTTTGAGGGTGGTAGAGGCTGTATAAAAATTTTAGTATAGATCAGTGACCATTTAACCCCATTTAATTCATCAATAACAATTCTTCCATGCCTAGCAAGGTGGTGCACACCTATAATCCCAGTGTTTAAGAAGTTGAAACAGGAGGATCATAGGTTCAAAGTCAGCCTCAGCAACTTAGTGAGATCCTTAGCGATTTAGCAAGATCTTAAAAAAAAAAAAAAGCTGGCTAGGGGGATAGCTTGGAGGTAGAAACATATATAAGATGTTTAGGAATACACACATTCTCTCTCTCTCTCTCTGTCTCTCTCTGTCTCTCTCTCTCTCTCTCTCTCTCTCTCTCTATATATATATATATATATATATATATATATATATATATATATGGGATGTAAATGAATATATATATATATTCCTAAACATATATATATATATATACATATTCCTAAACATCTCCTATATCTGTTAATATTCTGGAATTAGTTTCAATAAGCACATTTGAAGTGCTCATCACATACCTCTGTAATGTAGATATCTGATTGGAATCTTTTAGTCAGTAACAAGCCATCCTTGGAATATATACTAAAATTAATTCACACACATATTAGATCACATGCATGAACATCATACTGTTTAGCTTAAACTAAATTATTACACAGGTGAATGAATTTTAGGACACAAATCAACTCTGACCCCAGGATTACCTGACGGATTCCTCTGTCACACCAGACTCTGCTGGGATGTCTATATATCATAGACTGTATTTAATATTTTTGCCATTTTTCTCTTTACCAATAAAGCTGCATTGATTTAACTTGGGCATCAGGGTGGTATTCATAAAGTAAAATATTATTACAGAAGATAGTTCATGTGATAGGAAATCAATCATGTGAGCCCTATGAAGAATTTTAAATCTCATTATATCAAAGTTACAATTTTTCATATTTGTGCAGAGAATCCCCTTAAAGGGAAAGACTAAGGATAGATTGGAGGAAATTGTGGCATGACATATACAGAAAGTATTGTTTTGGTTTTTTTTTTTTTCTGAGAAAGAAGAATTTGAGACTTGAGGGTGCAACTTTGAAAATGCAGAAGCATAAACCCACAGAATATGCTTTCCTTGTTTAACATATTGTATGAAGGTGAACAATGAATGAATAAATATTTTTAAAGAAATTAAAGTAAATCGATGAAAATAGGGAAGATTTTATAATTTTTTTGCTGCATTGTAATTGTGCATGGTGGTGAGATTCATAATGATACATTCATATATGTGTATAGTATTATTTAGTCTGTTTCCTTCCCCACATCTCTGCTTTCCTTCTGTTCTTCCCTCCTCTAAGCTCCTTCCACTACTCCACTGGTCTTCTCTCTCTCTCCTGATTTCATGAGGTCTCTCTAGCTTCCACATAGGAGAGAACACATGTGGCCCTTGATCTTCTGAGTCTGGTTTGCCTCACTTGATCTCCAGTTCCATCATTTTCTTACAAATGACATAAATGTATTCTACTTTAAGGCTGAGCAACACTCCATTGTGCCTACATGCCACATTTTCTCTCTCCATTCCTCGGCGGATGGTCACCTAGGCTTCTCCCATACCTTAGGTGTTGTGAATGGTGCTGCTGTAACAGGGGTATGCATGCATCGGTATCGTATTGTATTCTACCTTTAATTCTCTTGGAGAATCCTGAACCTTAGAAAAATGTAACAAATATCTTGTTTTAAAAGAGTGGTAGAGCCAGGCATTTAGGAGGCTGAGACCGGAGGATCTGGGTTCGAGGTCAGCCTCAGCTACCTAGTGAGGCACTTTGCAACTTAATGTGACCCTGTTTCAAAATAAAGAATAAAAAATAGGGCTGGAGGTATAGCTCAGAGGTAGAATGCCCCTGAATTCAATCCTCAGTACTGAAAAAAAAAAAAAAGAAAGAAAAGAAAAGAAAAAAAAAAGAGTGGTAGATTTTCAGAAAAAAATTATGAAGATAATACACACTACCTATATACCCCACAGCCAGTTTTCCCCGTTACTAACCTCTTACAGTATCATAGTATATTTTGTATGAACCAATTTTAACACATCATTATTAAAGTCCATATTCTTTTCAAGCTTCTTTAGTTTTTAAGCTAATGCCCTTTCCTGTTTCAGAATAGCAGTTACATTTCTGTTTCCTTAGGATGGTCTTGGATGTGGCAGTTCCTCAGGACTGCTCTTGGCTTCCATGACTGTGAATAGTTTGAAGGGTGCAGGTCAGGTTCCTTGTAGTGTTCCTTTTTGGGATTTACCTCATGCCTTTCTCATGATCAGGCAGGGGTTATGGGCTTGGGAGGGAGACCGCAGAGGTGAAGCACCATCTCTGTACATCGTGTCACAGTTCAGACTGTCAACATGAGGTGTCCCTATTGATGTCACCTTGACCAACTAGCAGAGGTGGTGTTTGTCAGGTTTCTCCATTGTAGAGTTACACTTGCCCCTCTTTCTCCGTTTGGAAGTGTGAGCATATAGTCATATCTTTTCTATCAAAAGACTAGCTTGACTTAAGTTCTATTTTGTAAAACCACCATTTTGTAAACTTACATGTGCCTATATTCTTTTGTAAAATTAGCATCTCCTGGTAATTGCAAGTGCCAACCCCTCCCCCAGCACCCCTTCCAGCCAATAGCATAAAGCTTGTGCAGCTATGCTCCCACCAATAGGAGCACAGCATAAGAGCCTTGAGTTGGAAATAAAGACCCAGGAGGTTTCCCACATTTTGTTCTTGTATATCTGACTTTACTGGTGTCAGGATCCCTTTGTGCAAAAAGTAAAATCGCCGTGCCAAGACACTTTCGAACTTGTGTCTCTCCTTACGACACCATGGAAATTTGTTTCTAACAGAAGGAGGTCATCATGTGCAACCTACCCGTCATGAATCTAAAACTTTAAAAGTTATAAAAATCATTCAATTATCTATATATGTATGCAGCTTAGTAGCTTACTTTTTTCACCTATAAATACACTGTGAAGATATTTTCATGCCACTAGATACGTTTCTACAGCATGATAGTAACAGCTGCAGTTGTTCTGCAGAGCTCATACACCATTCCCCATTCAGCTGTCCAGTGCTGGCTATATGAACACAGACACTTGGGGACACTAAAGCCACAGGTCACAGGTGTGCAGTCCTCACCACCAAAGGCTTAGTGCAGAAGAACCTGGGTGCAGGCTGTTTGTTAGCATTAATTTTTCAGAGCTTCCATCATGGTATAATGCAAAAGTCCTTTATTTCCTAATTCTATCCTACACTTTTATGGGGGAAAATACAAGACAACAAAGTAATATTTAGTTTACTTAGAACATTTCAAGATGTGTTGTAGATGTAGAAGAGATACAGGCTAATCTTTGATTTTGCCTAAAAATCATTTGTAACTCGGAAACAGGTCAAATACTTGGAATACTGGATATTCTTTGAGTGCAGTGCTGGGCTTCTGCTGACTGGGCCATTTACAGCTCAGTAGGACAGAGATTAACTTGTTGATTTTTGTTAAATAGAGATGCAAATATTTTCTGTCTCCTGAAACAGATTACCTCAGTTTATGGCTCTGTTTGGCATTAACTAGTTTTAAATCCTGCCTAGTAATCTTCTCCTAGTATTTCTTGGTAAATTACACTGTCTTTTAAAATGCTCTTTGGACCAATTTTGGTATCTTACTGGTTCTTTCATTAAATAATGAATAAAATTGAGTGTGGTGCCACAGTACTTGGGAGGCTGAGACAGGAGGATTGTAGGTTCAAGACCAGCATCAGTATGACCCTGTTTCAAAATAAACAATAAGAAGGGCAAGAAGTATATCTAGAAGGTAGAATGCTCTATGCCCCTGGGTTCAATCCCTAGTACCAAATAATAATAATAATAATGATGAATCAAGAGCTTTCATGCTTGTTCATATGCTTGAAAGCCATGATTTACCTGTGTGTGTGTGTGTGTGTGTGTGTGTGTGTGTGTGTGTGTGTGTTGCTGGTGATTGAACCTAGGGGCATCCTACCTTCAAGCTACACTACAGCCTTATTTTACTTTTTAATTTGAAACATGGTCTCACTACAGTGCCAACGGTTTTGCTCAATTGCTGAGGCTGGCTTTGAACCTTTGATACTGCTGTCTCAGTCTCTCAACTACCGGGATTACAGGCATATACTACCATGCCCAGCTCATGATTTACCTTTTTTTTTTTTTTTTTTTTTGCGGTACTGGGGATTGAACCCAGGGGCATTCTACCCCTGGCTATACCCCCAGCCCTATTTTTTATTCTTTATTTTGAAACAGGGTCTCCCTAAGTTGTGGAGTGCCTCACTAGGTAGCTGAGGCTGGCTGCGAACCCAGATCCTCCGGTCTCAGCCTCCCAAATGCTGGGATTACAAGCGAGTGCCACCACACCTGGCTATGATTTACCTTTTTGATAATTATACTTTAACAGTATTATATAATGAAAGTTGTTTGTATTTATACTATAGTGCTACTTTAAGATCCTCCTGGAATATACATAGCTTATGATGTTTTGGCAGAATAATTTTTGCTTTTAATGAAATTTTCTGTATAATCTAATAACACAATTTATGTGACATATTTTTTGTTTAATGAATACTTACCCACTGAAAAACTGTTAACTTGATTATATACATACTTAGAATTTTCCATTCCCTGCACATTTGCGAAAATATGAGCTTTGTGAAACTAGAAAATGTAACTAGAATAAACTCCAGATAATAAAGTTATTGGGTAACTCTTGAAAAAATTATTGGGTCTGATTTCTATAATAGTGTTTGCCTTTAATCAGGGGAGGGAAGACTGTGGCTTGTGGCTCTAATCTGGCCTGTCACTAGTTTTAGTTAATAAAGTTTTATTGGTTCATAGCCATGTTCACTCTTTTATGTATTGTCTAAGGCTGCTTCTGTGCTACAACTTTCAGAGTTTAATAGTTGTGACAGACAGAAGCCACTGGGCTCACAAGGTCTAAAATATTTACTATCTGGCTGCTAGCAGAAATAGCTTATGGTCCCCTGCATTACCTATTTTACGATATGACTTTTTGTAGGCTTGGTTGATGGTTTACTTCACCAACAGGCAGATGTGGCACAGCAAAGGACCCCATAGTAGCAATTGCTATTTTTTTTGTTTTGAAATGGAAATACTTTATAAAAACTTAATCCACTTCTAATATTTTATTGATCAGCATAAATATTTATCTATTAAGTAAATACACTTGGAACTATTCATTCATCAGCTAGTCTTACGTAATCGAGCTTTGTAAAATATTTAAATTGTACTGTTGACAATGGTTCTGAGACATAAAATATTTTAGTAGTTCAGTCTGGCACATAATTGCTTGCCTTGAGCATCTAATGGCTTTTGTTGAGTGAGGAGCAAAGGATGCTTCTGTCCTGCACCCCCAGCCCACTTCCTGATGAAGTGACATAAAGCAACACATTTGGGGGAGTATTTGTAAAACTGCATTTTGATGAGTTTTGGAAGAGAAGGCATCAAATTTCATAGCAGTGTAAGAAAAGAGGAGAAATGAAACTTTTCAAATATTGCATAATAAATGTTTTCATAAATTGGCAAGGTTCAGAAAGCAAAACCTTGGGCATTATATAATTTAAGGGAAGACAATTTCTAAAAAATGCCATGCCTTTAAAAGCCCACTAATACCAATGGCAATTTGATTTGTTTCCATGTTCACTAAGCCAACTTCTGTCTACAATTCTTTCTTCCATTTTTTAAAAAATTCATAAGCAATTCTGTTGGCTCTCGTCCTTTTTTCTGTTGAACGGCTTCCATTCTCTGTTCTGGGCTACTTGCCTTCTCAACAGATGCTTACCCAAGGTTTTCTTCGGGGCCAAGGGGTTGAGTGGTGTTTATAGATAAAGTAAATAAGAGGATAACAAGGGAAGGTTCTTGCCGTACTCATCTTTCTTTCTGTCTGACAATAGCCCTGAACATGACAGAAACCTAACACACATTCCTTGAGGATAATGGAGGACACCTGCAAGACACTCATGTTTGTCAGAGACAGCTGCTAGCCTGTGGGCCTGGGTTTCCCAGCTGCTGGGCAGTGGGCAAGCCTGCCGGCTTCCAGGGCTCTCCACGAGACATTCTCTCCAGACTTTAAAGTCGCTAATGATTTCTAACTCCCAGTAACTACATTCTTCCTTTTTTCTCATACTTCACGGAGGATACCGGTGGGAGGCTGAGACCATGCAGGGATTCGAGTTCTAATTCTGGAATTCAGAGAGTTAGTCGGGTTTCTGTAAGTTCCCTGCACATGCTTGCCTTGAGACGCTTCACCACTAATTAGAGTCAGCCCTCTGTACCTGTGGGTTCCATGTCTTTGTACCCAAACAACCTCCAATTGAAACTATTTTGGAAAACAACATGGCATCTGTACTGAACATGTACAGATCTTTTGTCTTGCTATTATTCCCTAAACAATAGAGTAAAACAACTATGTTCGCTGCATTTCCATGATATCAGGTATTATATCTAATCTAGAGATGACCTAAAGTTCAGGGAAGGAAGTGCATAAGTTATCTGCAAACACTGTGTTACTTTATATATAAAATGGAGCATCTGTGGATTTTGGTTTCAGTGAGGGGTTGGGAGGCTGTTCTAGAACCAGCTCCACAATGATAATGAGGAAAGATTGTATCTCCAGTTTGCTCCTTCTTGCAATTAGCTGGGAATCTCGATAATGTAAAGTCACAAAAGCAACTGGCCATTTCGAGACTGAGTATATCAACTTTTAAGATTGGTCAACTTTTGACTACTAGCACGAAGTCAAGACCCTCACATCACTCTGTCTTCTCCACTGTGTGCTACTTAAGACTGAGATTTTGAATTCAAGTCTAAGATTTTTAGTGTGTCCTTCTTTTGGAGGAAGGAGGAAATAGTGAGTTCCAAACTGTGAAATGTTGGAAACACTTGGTGTACTTGTGTGTGTGTGTGTGTGTGTGGGGGGCTTGGTCTGTGCATGCCAATATGCTGTTGAACTAGCCCTGTGATGTGGCTAAATCCATCCTGTCGATGTTGGGAAATCAGACCCTATTTTTGTTTGCTTAATTGGGAAAGCAAGGAAATGCTTTTCTAAGTAATCATTGAAAAAATCATTAGGGTAATTAGGATAATCTTTGTTTAAAGAAGCAAATGCAGGAGCTATAATCAGAACTGTGCTAGAAGGTTAAGGAGGAGATTCTAGACAAATATTCCCCTTGTCTCTGATTCTCGTTCTGATAATTCTCATATTGTTCACTGCCTAATGATCTGATTCACTTTTTGTTGACTTGATTTGTTCTTTCTGTTTCTATTAAAGTTTAACCTGGGCACAAGACAGGGCACCTTCATCCAGCTTACATACCACAAACCCTTCAAAACCTTGCTCAGAAACAAATGCATTCAACTTTGGGGGCTAGTGGTTTCTCCATGCTGGGACAGGAACAGTCAATTGGGCAATTTTTAAAACTGTCAGCTTCAAAAATCTCTTCGTCTTCTCACTCCTGCACATGCATGTTCATGGAGGTTAAAATCATGACATTAGGCGAATCTTAATGTTACATTGTAGATGATGCTTGAACTTGACGATAACGAAACCCAAATTACACAAGAAGCAAAAACGGAATGATAGGTAATTTTCTAAAGTCAATGATACAGGCCAGCCCTAAATTGAAGGTTATTCAGATAAGGGGAGCTTGACAGGCTTGCAGACATTGTTTGAGTTTTGTTCCTGTTGGAGAACTCTCTGAAAGGTGCCAGGTTTAATGGAATTTAGATAAAGACGTTCTCATTTCAGTTGGAAGTCGAACATTCCTCTGCCTCTGATTCATTCCTGTAATATCGTCAAGTCTGATAGGATTTTGGAAGTGCTTCAACATTTTTAACAGTCTTGGGCCCTGAGTAAGCTGTCTCAGCATCTCAACTTGGGGGTTAGGAGAGAATAAGGAAATCCATAACTGCTCTAGGTCTGTGAACTTGAGAGGGGCACAATAATGGAAATTTCTAACACAATAACATTCAGCATGAAAGGGAATCAGCAGACACTGAGAAATTAGGTAGTTTCAATGTGTTGGAATTAAAAAAGCCCAGAAGCTGGGCATGATAGTGACTGCCTTTAATCCCAGTACTTAGGAGGCTGAGACAGGAGGATCACAGGTTCGATGTCAGCCTTAGCAACTTAGTAAGGTCCTCAGCAATGTGGTGAGATCCTGTTTCAAAAAGTAAACAAAATAGGGCTGCGGATATAGTTTAGAAGTAGAATACCCTGGGGTCAATCCCCAGTATCACAGGGCAAGAAAGAGAGGGGTAGGGAGGGAGAGAGAGAGAGAGAGAGAGAGAGAGAGAGAGAGAGAGAGAGAGAGAGAGAGAGAAGAAGAAGAAGGAGGAGGAGGAGAAGGAGGAGGAGGAAGGGGAGAAGGAGGAGGAGGAGGAGGAAGAGGAAGGAGGAAGAAGGAGGAAGAGGAAATACAGAGAAGGCCTTCACTTTTGCTTCAGAATTTGTTACAGAATCTATTACCCTTACAGTGATTGGAAATTTAAAAAAAAAATCAATGACTCAAAAAACAGCTTCTATTTCTTTCCAAGCCAACTGACTAGCTTTCTTTTGCAGTGTTGCAGCCTGCTGAGAGCAAGTCCCTATGAGAATCTTACAATGGACAATAGAGAGGAATGAAGGGCCAGGTCGGCAGTGCATGAGCAGCAGGCTTGGCAGGTGACTGCCTTGTGAGCTGGGTAGGCGTGGCAAATGCAGGGGCGCTCCGGAGAAAAAAAGAGCTGAAAAGTCAAGGGAAGAAAGAGTTCTGTGTAGACAAACCATATATCAGCAGTACCTGGGAACAGGTTGCAAATGGTAGACCCAGAGCCGCTGAGTTAGAATGGGCATTTAACCAGAGCCCCAAGTGATTAGTACAGACATTAAGGTTGGGAAGCACTGGTCGTGTGTGTGTGTGTGTGTGTGTGTGTGTGTGTGTGTGTGTGTGTGTGTGTGTCTTTTGTTAAGGACCTGCTCATGCAAACTGGGGTACTGTGTTCTTGTGAGAGTGTTTGAGACACACACACACACACACACACACACACACACACACACACACACACAGTTACAGTGCCCTCTTAAGCTCACAGATCCACTAGCTGAATGGAAAATCGAATTCACCTTCCAGTGGTGTCATTTCATTTAGCAGGTATTTTAGCAGAGAGAAAGGAAATTAGACCTTGTCTATTGCGATGGATGAGGGGGTCTTTGAACTGCTAAGAAGAATACCTATTAGGGACCAAACCGCGTCCTACGAGACAGCTAAATAATGATCATGAAGAGGCTGGAATTTGCCACCGTAGGAGATTCAGAGGTAAAGCAACCAGAGTTGAAATCTTTAACATCGTAAAACTTAAGAAAGTTATTGACTATATTAGGACAGTTTGAATAGTTTCAATGTTTTGTAGGAAATGAGGAGAAACTTGTATCAGGGATAGTATTTTTTTTTAAGTGTTATGTATGGTAAGCTGGTTTTTAAAGATCATTTAAGATACCAAGGCACAGAGTTAGAGACAGCCTAAGTGTATTGTGAAAAGTAATCTTTGTAAGCCTTTTCTGGGTAACAGATTCTACTGGGAAAAGTCAGGCTTTTTAATTTAATTTAATTTTATTTTATTTTCAGTCTAGAATATTCTTGAAAAGGCTAGCAGCAGGGGCCAGGTAAAAAGGTAGAACAGAAATGTTCCTGGGAATTACTGAAGAAGGGGGAACTACCAGTAAATATTAGGGAGTGCCGCCATCACTTGGATTCACATCAGAGCTCATGGAACTGGTATTTTCTATCAGTTTTCCTGCTACATGTTAGCAATAATAACATAAACTTTCTCTAGTCTCCAGTAGTTCAAGTCAAGATGGTTTTATGACAAGTCAGCTTGTGGTAAGTGCCATTATGAAAGAGCTTGAACATTTTGTACTTTATCTAAATAAACAAAAGAATGACCATGGATTGGCAGGGTGGCGATCATTGAAGTGTGGGGTGGGTGGTGTTTGGGTCTCCTGCTACTTGGGATATGCCATTCAGAATCTGGCAATGCACATGTTTCACTATGTGGTACTTTTTGAGTCCCACAAGAACTTTCTAATTTGCTACCCAAAGCCTATAAACAATTTGGCTTGCAAAAAAAAAAAAAAAAAAAAAAGAAAGAAAAGAAAAGAAGAAACACCAGCTGTACTATTAAAATTCCTCTTTTGCTTTGTTTTTTTTGTTGTGTCTTGGTTGCCAAGACTTGGTGGTGGTTTAGCAATATGATTCTTAAATGTTCAAATGCTTTGCATACTGTTTAATTTTAACATGATTGATGAAAATAAAAATTAGTGCCTCTTCTCCATACCATACTTACTTAGTTGATTAATTGATAGGCATCTATTATACTAAGTTGCCAATGAATGTAGTTGTTTTAGAGCTGAGCTAGCCTCTGGTAACTTTTAGAGAAAGATGAGACTTTGCATGTGGATTCACCCCTATTCCTTGGGACTCTGGGTCCTGAAAGCCTCCCAAACTCAAGTATACCATTTGTTTGAAAAACCCCTGATTATTGCTTCATTTACATCTAGACTTTTCATGCTACAATCTGCTGTAATTTTCTTAATCAAGCTCGCTCCTTCATCTCCATTTTCTAAACCTAGCTGTCTGGTGTTTCATTTCTGTTGATTTCTGATTTTTTTTCCCTGATTTTATAAGCTAAGATACTATGATAACTGCTGTTATTAGTGTTTTACCTTCTGGATATCATAATGACATTTACATAGCATCATTTAAGGAGCAAGTATGACAAGAATTTCAGGAACACTAAGAGAAAAGCTTTTCATAATCCCCTGCGGGTACTTCTTACTCCAGAAGTAGAAAAATGGTGGTTGGGTATGGACTACATTTCTTGTTTGTTTGATTTAACCCTCAAAGGTTTTCATTTAAACATTTGTAATATTTATATATATATAATTTGAAATTACACATAAAAATCAGACTTCATGGCTCCTCTTGAGTCGGGAGCTCTGTTTTTCCTGGTCCAGATTTTCCCCAGCCAAGATGGTTGGTACCCAGTGGCAAGAGCTCCCTTTGAGTGAGCTAAGACCTCTTACTGTGTGGGGCAGTCCAACTTTTCTGATATTCTCCTCTTTCTTGACACTCATGTTTGCCTTTGGAAATCCTGGTTCAATCAGTCAATCAGTAGATGGGCCTTGCCCAGATTTAGGAAGCAAGTAAAAAGAAAGAATGAATTAAATTTCTGCCTCTTGACATCCACTTTTGAAAATGTAACAATGGGCTGGGATGTAGCTCAGTGGCAGAGTTCTTGTCTTAGTAGTACAATGTCCTGGCCTCAGTGCCAAAAATAAAATAAATAAATAAATAAAGATTATTTAATATAAAATGTAACTTTTAACTCTTCAATAATAAGAAAAATTTTTGAGTTTAAAAATTGGCCGATTCTTTGAAAGTCACAGATAAGTCCTTGTATTACTATGGTCAAAATTAATCATTACCTAGAAAAACAAGAGGTTTTATCTGCTGAGAAGGATTTTCATACTTTGTAGATATATTTTTGAGACCAGTTGGAAATTGAGCCCATAGAATTAAAAGGAAACACTAGTAAATTATTATTTTAAAAAAAACTTCTATTAACAATCCACTTTAATGCAAACATATGGAAATCTAAAAGTTGGAAGTGGCATTTAGCAAAATTAAAATATGTCAATGAAAAGAACGTATTTGATCTCTCTTAAGAATGGAGGCAGAAGCCGGGCGTGGTGGCGCAAGCTTGTAATCCCAGCATTCGGGAGGCTGAGACCGGAGGATCCGGGTTCGCGGCCAGCCTCAGCTACTTAGTGAGGCACTCCGCAACTTAGTGAGACTCGGTTTCAAAATAAAGAATAAAAAATAGGGCTGGGGGTATAGCTCAAAGGTAGAATGCCTCTGAGTTCAATCCCCAGTACCGAAAAAAAAAAACCAAACAAACAAACAAAAAAAGAATGAAGGCAGAAAGCCGGGCGTGGTGGCGCACGCTTGTAATCCCAGCATTCGGGAGGCTGAGACCGGAGGATCCGGGTTCGCGGCCAGCCTCAGCTACCTAGTGAGGCACTCTGCAACTTAGTGAGACTCGGTTTCAAAATAAAGAATAAAAAATAGGGCTGGGGGTATAGCTCGGAGGTAGAATGCCCCTGAGTTCAATCCCCAGTA
>PVLC010013955.1:25734-40419 GCA_004027655.1 Graphiurus murinus | reverse complement strand
ACAAAGACAAAAACACGATTAGTCAATAAACAGGTACTGCATAAGATTGCACCTTTCAGCTCTGGATTTTGGGGAAGAGAGTAAGGGTTAGAGAACAGGTGGAGGGGCGGTTGGGGACAGATGCCATTTTGCTGACACTGACTTGCCCACATCAGTTCTGTGTCTATGTGTAGGAATCTAAAGGTAGCTGAAAACCATAGTTAGGATTGTTTTGAATAACATGTTGCCCTCCCTCCCTCCCTGTCTGTGGTACTGGAGACCGAACCCAGGGACATTCTACCTCTGAGCTACACCCTCAGCCCTATTTTATTTTGAAACGGAGTCTCACCAAGTTGCTGAGGATCTTGCTAAGCTGCTGGGCTGGCGGTGAAGCTGCAATCCTCCTGTCTCAGCCTCCCAAGTACTGGGATTAAAGGCATTTTCCACCATGCCTGACTTGCCTTGTTTTCCTCTCTGTAGCAATAAATTTCCCTCCCTGCTTCCTTCCTCCCTTCACTCTCTTCTCTCCCCCTCCCTCCCTCCCTCTCTTCTTTCCTTCCTTCCTTTCTTCCTTCCTTCCTTCCTTCCTTCCTTCTTTCCATGATAGCAGCAATTGAACCTAGGCCTGTTCTACCACTGAACTACATTCCCAGTGTATTATTATTATTATTATTATTATTATTTTTTTTTTTTTGAGACAGAGTCTTGCTAAGTAAATTGCCTAGGCTGGCCTCGAATTTGTGATCTTCCTGCCTTGGCCTCCTGAATAGATGGGATCACAGGCATGTGCCACCATGGCTGTAGTGATGACTTTCTATCCAAAACATAGCTAGTTCCATAGTCTTTGCCTTTTGAAAAGGAGACAGGGAGAAGTCTGACTTAAACTCTTGTCTGGCTCCTCAGGTTTCCTTTTTCCCTGCTCAGTGGCAGGCAGCCTCACTCAGGAAGGTTTGATCCACGCTGCCCTCTGGAAAACAGGTTGGTCATTTGTACCCCCCTCTCTAATTTGTCATCTTTATACCCTTTTTTTTTTTTTTTTGAAACATGGTCTCACTAAGTTGCTAAGGATGACATCAACCTCCTATCTCAGCCTCCCAAGTGCTGGGATTACATATGTGTGCCACCACACCTGGTTCATTTTTTAGAATTTTTTTTTTCTTTTGTGGTACTGGGGATTGAACCCAGGGGCATACACCCTCAATTCTATTTTTTATTTTTATTTTGAAACAGGGTCTTGCTAGGTTGATGAGTGTCTCACTACTTGCTGAGGCTGTCCTTGAACCTGCGATCTGGAAAGTCGGTCACTCACTCCAGAATATATGCATGTATGTATGTCTATTGAGATGAGGCTGTGCCACTTGGCAGGAAGGGCCAGACTAATAAAAGTGACACACTGATGGGGCCTAGTGGTGATGGGAGTGAGGCAATAGATTTTCTGATGGTAAAATTAATGACCTAGTTTAGAAGGTATAGGGGAAACTATGCAAAGACAGAAATGGTGCTCACATGCGCCCATGCCGTTGTAAATGGCTCCGGTGGCTAGCCCTGTGATGTGGGTACGCTGGTGCAGCCTCGTTTGCTGAGGTGTAGAGGGATGAAGCAATTCATCCGGGACCACACAGCTCTTGATGGAGGCTGGATTTGAACTCTGGCATTCTAGATCTGGAGTCCAGGCTGTTGACCACCACCCACGTCGCTGACCTGGCCTGGGCTGGATTCGCTGCCGACCTTGCACAAAGGAGCCGTCCTCCCGTGCCTGGGCCGGGCATTTCCATCGCCGAGTACTGGGCCCTGGTGATGGAGCTCTTTCAGGTTGGCCAAGGACTGGGTCCAGGTGCAGTGGAGTTACTTCTGGAAGCCCTTCTCCTTTTCCTTTATTTTGCCAGTTTGGCTCATCAGTCATCTTCCTCTTTGAAGCTGCTTTTAGCTCCTGTGCTCAGACCATCAGGCATTTCTGTAGGTTGTAATCTTCTGTGAGGGTCCTAGCCTCAACACATTTCAGGAAGAATCCAAACATAGGAAGAGACAGGATCTGGGTCTGTCCACAGGTTTGCTCAACTAAGACCTCCTCCCCCATGTTTATTTTTGTGTGGTACTAGGGATTGAACCCAGAGACATTCTACCTTCAAGCTACACCCCCAGTCTGATTTTACTTCTTATTTGGAAAGAGGCTCTCACTAGGCTGATGAGAATCTCACTACTTGTGGAGGCTGGTCTTGAACCTGCCTGCAATCCTCCTGTCTCAGCCTCCCAAGTACTGGGATTACAGGCATGCACCACCATGCCCAGCCCCAGAAGTATTTCTAATTCTGGATATTTGGTGATTTGGAGTTGTTGGCATATTACAAAATGAGATATTTGGGGAATGGGGCCCAAGTCTAAACACAATATTCATCTATGTTTCATATATACCTTAGACATATAGCATAAAGGGAAATTTATATAATATTTAAAATAATTTTATGCATGAAACAAAGTTTCACAGTGAAATTTTCCTCTTGTGATATTACATCTGTGCTCAAAAAGTTTCAGATTTTATGATTAGGGATGCTCAAACTGTATACATTCTTTTCGCTTACCTATTTGATGGATTGATTGATTGAGATTATCAATTATTGAACTTAGGTCTTTGGGCATGCTAGGCAAAGCACTCTGCCACCAAAGTCAGCCTGGACAATTTAGCAAGTCTCTCTCTCTCTCTCTCTCGTGTGTGTGTGTTTTACTGGGGATTGAACCCAGGAGCCAGCCCTTTTTAAATTCTTTTATTTAGAAACAAGTTCTCACTAGGTTGCTTAAGTAGCTGAGGCTGTGTTTAAACCTGCAATTCTCCTGTCTCAGCCTCTCAAGTACTGGGGTTACAGGTGAGTGCCATCATGCCTGACCTGTTTTTGTTTTTATGGTGGTACTGGGGATTGAACCCAGGGGTGCTCTACCGCTGAGCTTTAGCCCCAGCTCTTTTTATTTTATTTTGAGACAGGGTTCTGCTAAGTCAGACAGACTGGTCTTGAACATATGATCTTCCTGCCTCAGCCTCCCGAGTAGTTGGGATTATAGGCATGCGCCAATGTGCTTGGCTGCTGCTGCTGCTGCTCCTCCTCCTCCTCCTCCTCCTCGTCATCATCATCATCATTAATATGTGGTACTGGGGATTGAGCCCAGGGGCATTCTACCTCTGAGCTACACCCCTATCCCTTTTTTATTTTTCGAAATGGGGGGTTGCTAGGTGCCTGAGAGTCTCACCATGTTGCTGAGGCTGTTCTCAAACCTGCGATCCTTCTGTCTCAGCTTCCCAAGTATTGCGATTACAGGAGTGCACCACCACACCAGGCTCTACTACTGTTCTTAATAATGCACTTCTCTTCCCACTGCAAAAGTTCCAGCTCCCTCACAGTCTGTGTATGGCAAAGATCTTCCTAACCGTCATTCAAGTCAGAGCAACTCCATTTTGGTATCAAAAGGAAATACTTTCAACTATTGTCTGAACTTGTACCTTACCGAAGACGATGCCAGAGACTGCCTAATCATTTGTTGTGTCACATTAATTGAACAATGGAAGGCACTGCATTCCTCGCCCATGAGGTGGAGATACAGAAGCCACGTTTCTTCTTAGGTGTGGGAAGTGTTTTTGCTTTTAAGCCTTAGAAATCTGTTATTTGACAAGTAACACAACTGAGTCTTAGGAATTTCTTTGTGGAGACTGTTATGTTTAAGCTACAACAAAGTTTAAATTTGGAGGGGAAGTTGTATTTCAGAGACGTGTATGTTTCTCTCAAAAGGATGTAATTGCCTTCCTTCCCCCAGTACACTCTTGGGGCTTAAGAAAAGTAACATTGAAAAATTAAATTCTTTCTCAAATGTAAAATATGATGTAAGTGTAGGATATCTTTAGAATTTTTAATAGTCAAAGGAAAGATTATAGCCAGGCATGGTGGTGAACGCCTGTAATCCCAGTACTTGGGAGGCTGAGACAGGAAGATCACAGGTTTGAAGCCAGCCTCAGCAACTTGGTGAGACTCTCAGCAATCTAGTGAGAAACTCTGTTTCAAAATGAAAAAATAAAAAGAGTTAGGGGGGCATAGTTTGGAGGTAGAATGCCCCTGGGTTCAATCCCCAGTACTAAAAAAAAAAAAAAAAGGAAAGATGTTTTTTTAAAAAGATGACAATGATGATAACGACTAACTCTTTGTATGCCTCCTCTCTGGAAGGGGTTGAGGCATCTTTTGGGTTGGAAGAACTGCCCAGGCCTGGCCAGGTGGATTCCAGATACAGAGTGTAGTGTGAAGGCCTTTCAGCCTCCAGGGGAAAGAGGGCTGGTCCCCGCAAGGGCCAGAGCTTCTGCCCACAGACCATGGGGACAAGCTGGGCCAGTCAGGACCCCCAGATCCTTCCACAGAGCCAGCGTTGCCGAAGAGCTGTTAGAAATGTGGACTCCTTCCCGCATCCCACGTGTTGAACCCTCTGCAATCCTGCCGGTCTCCCATGTTGCCCCTGCATCTGGCTGAGCCGTGGCGTATGTGGACGCACGGGAGGGCAGCTGACCCCTAAGCCAAGGAGAATTGGGGGGTGAAGATGGACCAGGAGCTCAACTGAGAAAGACCTCAATAATTTATTTCTGAGAAGGTGCCACATGCTCCCAGTTTGTATTTTGCTTTGGTTACACAGAACATGTCCTTGAAACCCGGGGGTCGGGGGCGGGGGGCTGCTTCCCTCTCTCTCCTCCTGGTTTTGCAGGGGTCCGAGGGACTTCCTGTCTCATTGGTTGCAGCCTCTAAGAGTACTTGGTAAGCCCCAATGTGGAGTCCAAGCCATCTCCCTGCCATCTTCATGAAAGCCATGGTAAAGCTGTCTGTAGGGTCCTCACTGTACACTTATGGGCTCAAGGAGTCACTAAAGATGGAGCTGCAAGCCCATGGGCCGTGGCTGTTGTGCAAGGCCCAGGATCTAGTAGGAGCAGGGCCTCAGCCGGCAGCCAGGCGCGGGGCGGGGCGGGGCGGGGTGGCCGTGCCCGCACGCGCCCAGGCCTGGCACTTCCTCACCATCATTTGTTGGGCACTGATAATGTCTCTGGCCCTGCCCTTAATGGGAGACACGCGATCTTTACCTTGAGGGCTCAGATCTAGGGTTTCTTAAGCTGTGGATTCACTGGGGTTGAGCTTTCTTCTCCTCCAAACATGCCATGTCAAAATAAGTGACTGAACACAGCTGTGGGTGCCACGCTGGCCTGGCCCTTTTTGTGGCTGTGCAACACACTGAACCTTAAGACAAGAGCCTCACGGGGGAATCGCGATTTTTAGAGATTTGCTATCTCTAGTATTTCAGTATTCCTTTTCTATCTAAGTGTATGTATGTTTATACTGAATTTTCACTTTGAGTTTGACAGTCCATAGAGATTTAAATTGGAAACACGTTCAGATCTTGTTATATCTGAATTTGTTTTAACCAAGTGCTGTAGGATTTCCACTCTGGAGTTAATAGGCACACAGTTAGCTAACCTTTTCAATAGGCGTCCTGTTTACTTCAACAGTAATTTTGAAACATTTACAGGTGTGTTTTGAAACTTCCATGTTATTTTTTATGTATTGGTCTGGGAGTTGTTGCTCTCCATTAAGTAAACTGAGAACTGGGTGTGCTTACCGTCTTCTTCTAAGAAAACTAGCTGTTGAGGGGAAGGAGTGAGCGGCTGTGGAATGAGAAGGCTCTGTCGGGAGGGAGTTCACATTTCCTTAAGGAGACAGCACTGCCCAGAGTCAAAGTACAGACCAAAGGAGACTGCTCTGGTTGGCATTTAGAATTTCTGTCTCCAAGCCAGGCATGGTGGCCCACACCTGGAATGCCAGTACTTGGGAGGCTTACAGGAGGATCGCAGGTTCAAGGATAGCCTCAGTAAGTAGGGAGACTCTCTGTAACCTAGTGAGACCCTGTTTCCAAATAAGAAGTAAAAACAGGCTAGGGGTATAGCTCAGAGGTAGAATGCCCATAGGTTCAATCCCTAGAGGTGAGGGAAAAAAAAACACTAGGTAGAAAACTTCATCAGTGTGGTACCTGGGTAAACTGTGGCAGGAAAGCCAGGTCTCTAAAAGAAGACATAAGAAGTCATAAAAGATGCTTCCACGCCCTGCCCAGGACTCCTGAAACAGCAGAGGGCTCTAAACATGCAGAATGAGAGCTGACAAGCCCAAACTCGAAGCTTCCTTCCTTAGACAGACAGCCGAGGCATGGTACGTGATCTCCCTTCCTCTGTTAAATGGGAACCATACTGTCAGGATGAAGCTAATACACATTTGACAAACTCTTGACTGCATGAAGAGATTGGTTCAGGGTCTTGAGTAATCATGAGCTTACAATCGTGTGCGTGTGCGTGTGCGTGTGTGTTTGGTACTGGGAATTGAACTCAGGGGCATTCTACCTCCAAGCTACATCCCCAGGCCTTTTTATGCTTTGTTTTGAAACAGGGCCTTGCTAGGTTGCTCAGAGTCTTATACATTGCTGAGACTGTCCTCAAACCTGCAATTCTCCTGTCTCACCCTCCCAAGTACTGGGATCATAGGTGTGCACCACCTGCACCCAGTAGGCTTACATTCTTGAGAGAGAAATAAACAATAAGTGTGGAAGGGTGTGAACAAGAAAAGCAGATTGTGCCAATGGAGAGACAGAGGAGGGGGAGGGAGAGGAGATAGGTGTGATGATAATCTAGCCTCCACCTAGTGAATACTTGATTCCACAAATGCTGGCCACTGCTACTGTTACTGTTATGGATGTCTGTTGGGGTAGGAAAGGTCCTTGATCGAGTTTGCAAAGACCTAATATCAGAGGGCACCCAGAGAAAGCCTGTGCTTTCCAATCCAATATCATCCCTCACCATCTCCCATGGGCAAGATGGTTGGCAATTGCTGGAAAAATCAACTTTGCCTGAACATTTAGGAAACTATTTGGGATCCCCAGTGTTTTTCTTCCTTTTAAAAAATAATAAAAGCCAGGTGCCTGCATTTCAGTGTCGTGGTGATTGCTCTCCCATCTCGCCTGCTCCCTGTCTCATTCTGCCTCTTGGCTCAGAAGAAACGTCCAGGCCCACAAGCATTTGTCCTGAAAAGTTCACCATTTCCAGGGAAACAAGATTCCATTAAAGGTTCCAGGTTCTTGTCCTTGTCCTGCTTTTTAATGGCAGTAGGCAGGGAACAGCCAAGGAAGATGAGAGAGAGTGGTGCTCACTCCTGACTTTCCCTCACAGCCAGGAGGCACTGCGGGCAGCACGGGCAGCCTTGTGTCTGACCTCAGGTTTCATGATGAGCAATCCTGTTCAGGTGCCTTCAGCTTCCCCAGAGGGCACCAGTGACGCTGCTCAGGTGAAAGAAAAATCTCAAGCCAGGCGGGATGGTGGCACACACTTGTAATCCCACTACTTGGGAGGCAGAGACAGGAGGATCTCAGGTTTGAGGACAGCCTCAGCGACTTATTGAGGCCCTCCAAAACTTAGTGAGACCCTGGTTTTTTTTTTTTTTTTTTTTTTTTGCGGTACTAGGGATTGAACTCAGGGGCATTCTACCTTCGAGCTATACCCCCAGCCCTATTTTTTATTCTTTATTTTGAAACCAGGTCTCACTATCCTCTGGTCTCAGCCTCCCAAATGCTGGGATTACAAGCATGCGCCACCACGCCCGGCTGAGACCCTGTTTTGTTTTGTTTTGTTTTTTTAAATAGGGCTGGGAGTGTAGCTCAGAGGTAGGATGCCCCTGGGTTCAACCCCCAATAACACTTAAAAAAAAAAAAAAAAAAAAAAAAAGATCTCAGGGAATTTCTTTTTCTTCATCAAGGTCATCCTAGAGAGGTAGAGAGCAAAATTCCTAGTGACCATTCAGTAAACATTTACAGCAGATTCTGTGTGTGCCTCGTTTTGTTCTAGACAGGTGGATGGGGAAGGACAGAAATGACTCGGTGAACTAGGAGCCCCGGGACCCCTGGTCTAATTGAAGAGTGGAGAAGAGAGAGGCAAGTAAATCGCCTTAGTATAAGTCAGGGCCAGAGAGTGCGAGGAAGGGCATTTGGATGAGCACCTGGAGCCCAGCTTCCAAGCCTTGAAGTCTCCCTCCAGGGAAAGGGTGAGTCCAGTAGTGGAGAGCAGAGACTAGGAAGGCTTTTCTTGGTGGTGCTAGTAGCATGTGCTGCCTTTGGAGGCTGGTCTGAAGGAGGCCCGCCTCAAGAGGGTGCACCCAGTGCCGTCCCACTAGGCCTTGAGCTTAAAAGGGCCTCCCGCTTGGTTTAATGCTCTGGTGTGGCAATTCTGAAATCCTTATTTATTTATTTTCAGTACTGGGGTCGAACCCATGGCCTTGCGCATGCTAGGCAAGCTCTCTTCCACTGAGCTACATCCCCAGCTCCCTGAAACTCTTAATAATTTCTGAACTCGGGGTAGCCCCACAAAACATTTTCATTTTGCACCAGGTCCTGCAAATCGCATAGCTGGTCCTGCAGACTGAAATGGGACTGTAAAAAGGTAGGTTGAACTGGACTGTAAAGAGCTTTATCCTTCAAACTTGATAGCCGTTCGGCTTTACTCTGTAGGCAGCGGCAAGGGTGTGGTGACAGGGTGGCAGGAGTGCTGGAGGCTGGTGAGGCCAGGGAAGCTGATAACATCACACGATGACACTAGGCAGACACCAAGGGCTACAGTTGACGCGACTGGTGGAGAGGGGCCAGCTCGGGCACCAGGGAGGAAGGCGGAGGGGGTGCCACTAAGGTGGACGGAGGCTTCTGGCCGGGCTGGAGATCCCACACAGCAATAGGAAGGCGAGAGTGGGCGTCCCTCAGCCCGCCGCCTCGAGGCAGATGTTCTGCAGGAGTGGGGCGCGGCCTCTTCCAAAGAGACCCGGAAATCTCTGGTGGGATGGCTTGTGGAAACATGTGCGCAGCTGCTCGGCCGCAGCAAATGACCTGCAGACCAAGGTTTTTGTCAGGATCGAGAGCTTCACTAGAACAAATAATTCCTCCAAAAATAAACTTCCTGTTCTTCCTGTTTTTATAACTTGCCTATTTCCTCCGAGTTTGAGGCTGGTCTCCAGTTCCGTGGGTTATTAATCTTCAGAGGATCAAGACCTCTATAGAAGTATTTCCTGTACATGTTTATCTACCCAGCCCTAAATTATTTTCTCCAAATGATAAGAGAACTTTTCCATACTGGCGTTGTCAGGCTTTTCCTTTGAGAGATTTTCGATTAGGCACCCCAGGGAGGACGGCTAAACCAGAAAGGCTTATTCCAGATCATAGGAAACCCAGGTCATGGCGGGGGAGCGACCTTCAGTGGGTTTTGATGGGCACGGGCTGCACATCTCCAGGCTTAAGGTGGCTTCTCTCTGGGCACAGTTGTGGGAGAGGGAGGTAGAAGTTGGAGCTGCAGAGGGCCTTATTTGAGGAAATTTCAAGTTCCCTATTGAATAACACAGGAGAATGTGAGCTAAAGAGATCTTGCTGCTCAAAATACTCCTCCCTGGACCGTCACCGTTTCTCTTACAACGTCTTCAGATTGTAAACAGGGCCCTGCCCTCCCAGACGTGGCAATCGGAGCGTACTTGGTACTCATGACTGTGCACAGAGAAAGAGAAAGCTACGTTGAAGCTTGGGCCAAGTTCGGGGCTGACTGACACATAGACAGGCTCTGTTGTGTAGGCGTGAGCATCTTACTCACCGGCCCCAGTCCACCTGCCTCTGCGAGCCTTCCTTGCTCTCCTACTCCTTGTGCTTTCAGATCTTGAGCTAGCATGCCAGCGGGTATTTTTAAAACGTAAGCTTTCTTGCATGACTCTCGCAGAGAGGCCGTGGTGACCGGGCTGCGTGGGTGGCGGCCTGTGCCGCAGCGGAACTTGGAGGGAGGCCAGCTCCCTTTTACTGAGGCCTTCCGAAGTGGGGCTGGGATGCCACATTTTCACGCAGTGCCAGCACAAGGCACCCCCCCACACACACCCAAAGTGGAGATCCAGGTGACTCCATTGGAAATGGCCGTACCCAGACCACTGTCCAGTTCTGTAGGCGCTTAAGCCACCTGGACTGCCGAGCCCTTGAAACCAGCCAGCATGAACAGACATGTGCTGTAAGCACAAAGTACATGTTGGATTTTGAAGCCTTATTACAACGAAAAAGAATGTAAAGCATCTCATTAGTAATTATTTTCCTTTGATTACTTGTTGAAACAAAAATATTTTAGATATATTGGGTTAGGTCAACTCTATTATTATAATTAGTTTCACCTACTTATTGCTTTTTTGCTGTGACTATAAGGATTTTTTTTCCCTTTCTTGTGGGGCGGGGGTACTGGGGATTGAACCCAGGGACATTTTACCTCCAAGCTATGCAGCTACACCTCCAGCCCAATTTTTGTTTTTTGTTTTGGAACAGGATCTTGCCAGGTTGCTAAGGCTATACTCAAACCTGTGACCCTCCTGTCTCAGCCTCCCAAATACTGTGATTAACAGTGATTAACGGCATACGCCACCAAGCCCAGCTTAGAAATTTTTAAATTGTTTAATGTGGCTCAAGTTGCATTTCTGTAGGACAGTGCTGCTGGTCTGTATTGTGAGTTCAGCTGCCCATGCAGCATTTTATGTATGTATGTATCTACGTATGTATTGTGGTGCTGGAGATTGAACTCGGGGGCATTTTACCTCTGAGCTACGCCCCCCGCCCCATTTTATTTTTTATTTTGAAACAGGGTCTCAGTAAGTTGCTGAGGGCCTTGCTAAGTTGCTAAAGCTGGCCTGGAACCTGCAATCCTCCTGTCTCAGCCTCCCAAGTACTGGGATTACAGGTGCGCACTACCATGCCTGGCTTATTTATTTTTGAGGCAGGATCTTGCTGTATTACCCAGGCTGGCCTTTAGCTCCCTGGCTCAAGCAGTCCTCTTGCCTCAGCCTCCCCAGAAGCTGAGACTATAGGCATATAAGTTTGACTTTGAAGGGAGCACAACATTCCCAGGGCCTCCTCTCCCTGGTGGCCTGGCTGAGGGATGACCCAGCTATGGCATAGACTGCCTAGGGCAGTGGATGAGACAGCCTCTTTCTAGGCAGGAAGTTAATCACTTAATAAGCAGCAGCAGGAATTTCAAAAAAATTCTTTAAAAAGCACCCCTCTTGGTTTTTTTTTGTTTGTTTGTTTTTTCTTCTTTGCCCGCTTTGCTGACCAGTCTCCTTCCAGGAAGCCTTTTTTCAAATTCAGCACTCTTCCTGTTCTTCTGCCCTGGGTCAGACTCCAGCGGCTGACTTTTAATCCTTCTGGAAGGCCATCGCAGGAACTAACTGCCCTGTTAAGACAGGACGCCACTACTTGAGAGCAGGTCTCGTCCCTCCTCTCTCCGAAGTGGTTGCTCTAATAAACATGTGCTGGATGTGAAGCTCAGGAAAGTCCTGCTTTGGGAAATACAGAAGTACAGACCCACCACCAACCTCCTTGGGTTGGACTGACATTTTAGGAAAAAGGGGGGGAAGTTTTACCGGCGTCTGAAAGCCCCAAATATTTCCCTGCTGCAAGGAGGAGTTTCACATTTACCCTCGAGGTCTGGGAAGAATGTGTTAAATTGAGGGGTTATCATTGCCAGGGGACGTTAGTGACACAGTGAGGTCACTGTACCTGGTCACCAGTGCTGGGGTTCTGCCACTAGCCGGCAGGGTGGCCCTGAACCCAGGCACTCCGTATTTCTGCCACAGTTTGCCCACACTGCTCTGGACCTATACTGGACACTTTTGGGAATAACTGACATAGGAATAAACATATATTAAGTGTTTGCTGGGTATAGGCACTATGAGAGCCACCAAGTGTGTGTGTGTGTGTGTGTGTTGCTGAGGATTCAACCCAGAGGCAGCCTACCTCTGAACTACACCCCCAGACCAATTTATTTAATTATTTTATTTATTTATTTATTTATTCATTCATTCATTCATTTATTTATTTTTGCAGTACTGAGGATTGAACCCAGGGGCATTCTACCTCCGAGCTATACCCCCAGCCCTGATTTTTTTTTTTTTTTAATTCTTTTTGAAACAGGGTCTCACTAAGTTACAGAGGGCATCACTAAGTAGCTGAGGCTGGCCTCGAACCTGTGATCCTCTTGTCTCAGCCTCCCAAGTACTGAGATCACAAGCGTGCGCCACCACGCCCGGCTCCATTTTAATTTTTATTTGGCAATAAGGTCTCGCCAAGTCGCTGAGGCTGGCCTCAAACCTGCAGTCAGCCTCCTAAGTACAGTGATTATAGGTATGTGCCCAGCTGGAGAACTACCTTTTTACATGTACAATTAATTAATAACAAACCCCAGGCTACATGCGTTAGGTGCTCTTATTTCCCTGTTTGCAGTTAGAGAAATTAAGTTTAGAAAAATGGAATCAGTAAATCAGCGGGATAGGCATGCACCTTCAGAGCCGAGGGTTTAACTGGTAAGGTGTCGCTGCACACTGCCCTGACCAGTCTGTACGTGCTGTTATCAGGATGTCTTCCAGGAGTGCTGGCTGCGATGTGACCCCAAGGCAGGGTGGTTGCTGAACCAGTGAGCTAGGAGCCCTGAGCTCCACTGCCAGGGCAGCCTCTACCACAGCTTTTAAAAGGCTGTGTGCCAAAGAAGCTTCTCCCTGTGGCTCTTGGGTCTGGTGGAGAGTGGGGCGCAGGAAAGAGGTCCAACTTGGCATCCTGCATGCCCTGCAGCAGGTGTGCTAGTGGAGAGGGGACTGGCTCACCTGGTGAGGCTTTGGTTATGAGCCACGGGCTCTGGAGTCGGACCGCTGTTGGGTTCTACCTCTCAGTTGCTTCTCAGGTTGGGTTCTTGGTTCTCAGGGGACGTTTTCTCCAGCTCTAATTTGGGGATCCTAAGATAACTACTTTGGGAATTAAAAAGGACCCAAAAAGGCAGCATGTTCTTGGCACATCAGATGAATATTGGCTGGCTAGCAGGGCATGGTGATGCACACCTATAATCCCAGTACCTGGGAGGCTGAGACAGAAGGATTGCAGATTTGAGGACAGCCTCAGCAATCTAGTGAGGACCTATTTTAAAACAAAACAAAAATAGGGCTGGCGGTGTAGCTTGGAGATAGAATGCCCCTGGGTTCAAACCCCAGTACCACACACACACACACACACACACACACACACATGTCAGCTCACATTTTATTGTGATTATCATTAATGCCATTTAATGCCACATGATTGATTGATCATAGTCATAAAAGGTAACAAGATAGAGTCACGTGGCTTCGAGTTTTTGCTGTTTGAAGGGAAACATATCAGAGCATGTACCTGCGATCTGTAGGTGTACTTTTGTATTTGAATGTTGTTCTCTTTCTGAGTCATGATCTCACCTTGGGAGCCTCTGCTCTCATCTTGGTCTCAGAACCAACCGCTTGAAACATCCAGAAGCCTTTTTAGAGGGGGGAAAAAAAAGATAGCAGGACTATACATGGCAATATTCAATATTTATCTTATGCAAGGAGATATTTAAGTTTGGAAATGGCTATGAGTTCATTAGAGCTAAGTTTGATAAATAATGAGAGCAAGCTTTGATGATAGGTCCACTAAAATCTTAAAAAATAATTGTGTGTGTGTGTGTGTGTGTGTGTGTGTGTGTGTGTGTGTGTGTGTGTTTACCTGGGATTGAACCCAGAGGCATTCTACCTTCGAGCTATACCCCCAGCCTGATTTTATTGCTTATTTGGAAACAGGGTCTCTCTAGGTTAATAAGAGTGTCACTACTTGCGGAGGCTATCCTCGAACCAGCAAAAAAAAAAAAAAAAAAGATTCTTAACTAACAGTAAAGGCTTGATTGTTGTGGTTTGTTTTCAACTATTCAACTAGCTGGCTTATTCATTGGAAGGCAGCTTTGGAGGCAGTTTGAGAAGGGTTCAGGTACCTTTTGACTGGGGCAGCACCTTTGGACAACAGTATTCTCCGAGGCAGAAGCAATTAAAGCCAGGAGTGGGAAAGTGAGTGAGCAGTGTTGACGTAAGATCTGTAAAGCTGAGATTTCTGAGTAAAAGTCAGGCTCATTCAGACCCACCGTATTAAGCAGTGCTGGAGGTATTAAGCAGTGCTGGAGCTGCGTTGGCCTTGCACTTGGGACTTGTTTAGCTGTGAATGGGGTCAGTAGTAGAGAAACTTCCCTGCATCCAAGGAACATAAACCAGAACTGGACTTTTGACCTAGGTTGTCTTGCATATGAGTAAGCGGGTGTCAAGGGGGAGGGCCTCAGGTCCGTTCTCGGCAGGGCCTTAAGGCTGGGCATGGTGGTATATGCCTGTGGTCCCACCTACTTGGGAGGCTGAGGCAGGCAAATTGCTTGAGCCTAGGGTTTCAAGACCAGCCTGGGCAACACAGCAAAACCCCTCTCTCAAAAAAAGTTGGAGCTTTAAAAGGACTGGGGGTAGCTAGGTGTGGTGGTATACACCTGTAATCCCAGTACTTGGGAGGCTGAGACAGGAGGATTGCAGGTTCAAGGGCAGCCTCAGCAAGTTAGACTCTATTTCAAAATAAAAATGGCAGCCGGGCGTGGTGGCGCACGCTTGTAATCCCAGCATTCGGGAGGCTGAGACCGGAGGATCCGGGTTCGCGGCCAGCCTCAGCTACCTAGTGAGGCACTCCGCAACTTAGTGAGACTCGGTTTCAAAATAAAGAATAAAAAATAGGGCTGGGGGTGTAGCTCGGAGGTAGAATGCCCCTGAGTTCAATCCCTAGTGC
>PVLC010013955.1:0-25634 GCA_004027655.1 Graphiurus murinus | reverse complement strand
CAACCCTGCAAAGATAATAAAAATAAAAAATAGAAATGGATATGTGAGGGACACTCACCTTCTGGTATAATGCACGGACTAGATAGCTAGGAAGAGCACAGCTGGGGTTCACCTGGGGTGGACCCTGTCCCCATGGAGAATCATGAAGGGAAGTTCAAGGGGGTGTGTCTTCAAGTTCATGCAGGAGGGCAGGGTGGCCAAGCAATCTTTGGATTATCTCCTGCAGGTAGAATCGAGAGGTGCCATGTTCAGCCTGTCCTAAAGGAATCATGGCTGTTGAAAGATCACAGGAGCTGGGGGGCGGGGGGGGCGCACACCTGTAATCCCAGTACTTGGGAGAGGCTGAGACAGGAGGATCCCAGGTTGGAGGACAGCCTCAGAAAGTAGCAAGACCCTGTTTCAAAATTAAAATAGAGCTGGAGGGGGTAGCTTGGAGGTAGAATGCCCCTGGGTTCAATCTTCAATCACCAGTACTACAAAAAAAAAAAAAAAAAAAAAAAAAAAGGATCACAGGTTGGAGGCTAGCCTCAGTAACTTAGGGAGACCCTATTTCAAAACAAAAATAAAATAGACCTGGAGGTGTAGCTTGGTAGAATCCCCTGGGGTTCAATCCCCTGTACCACATACAAAAATAATACAGCTGGGGGTGTAGCTTAAAGGTAAAACAAATAAACAAAACATGAAGCTTTTGAGTTGGCTGGGTCAAATTTCAGATTTCCTTCTCTACTGCTGTGTTAACACAGGCATCACAACTAAGATTGCTGGGGCCTCCTTTCTCTCACCTGTAAAATGGCAACATTCAGAATTGTCATGGAGGGTCAGAGTAATTAACATAGAAGGGGCCCGTGACAGATGCCAGCCCTTCAATTCTCTGGAGGCTCTGGGAATGACACGAGGATTAACCCCGTCACCACAAGAAAGTGTGCAGAGGCTCACAGCTGTACATCAGAATGTGCCACCTGCCGCAGGAAAATCTCCAGGCTTGCACTCCTCAGAGAATCGCCAGTTCCTCTGCTTGAATAAGGCCAGCTGTTAGGCAGCTCTAATGGTTTGACTACTACAGCCCTTCAGCCCGTGAGCGCCGGCACAGGCAGGTCTCAGCAAGAGGCACAGTAGTGCTTGCTGCTCTGGTTTGGTCAGGGGGGACATTCAGTGGAATGCGTGATGTGAACTGCAGCCCTGATACTGATCACAGGTCACCTCCCCTCTGGTGTTATAGTAGGCCCGGCTTCTTGTTTTAATCTGCCAAGTTCCTAGGTTTTATTGTTTCTGTTTTTGTAGTACCAGGGACTAAACCCAGGCAGGTCTTGTGCACCCTAGGCATGTGATCTATCACTGAACTATATTCCAGCTCTTGTTTTTATTTATTTTGGGGGGGGGGCACTAGGGATTGAATCTAGGGGCATTCTACCTTCAAGTTATACCCCCTAGCCCTTTTATTTTTTTCTTCTGAAACAGGGTCTTGCTAGGTTGCTGAGGCTGGTCTTGAACCTGTGATCCTCCTGTCTCAGCCTCCCAAGTATTAGAATTATAGGCATGCTTCACCACACCCGGCCTTTTGGTTTAACTTTTGACACAGGGTCTCACTAATTGCCCAGGCTGGTCTTGAACTTGCAATCCTCCTCCTGTTTCAGCCTCCAAAGGCCTGGGATTACAAGCGTGCACAACTGCACCTGGCTCCTAGTTTATGTTAGTGTCATCCTTGATTGCACCAGTAATTCAGAAAAGTTTGGCTTGGGCCTCAGACTCGGGGTCCCTAGACAGACAGTTAGACCTAGAGCGTCCCAGGAATGTTGAGACAGAGAGCATCCAGCTGCCACCATCCTTCCAACCACCTTCTCGTTAGGTTCTCAGACCACTAAGCTTTGTTCTACATTAGAATTACCTGGGGGAACTTTGAAAAATCCAGAAATTCAAGCTGTATCCCAAACAATTAAACAAAGCACCCATTAAAAGAACACCAAAACCCTCCCGGGCGAGTGCAGTGTGCAGTCAAGTTTGCGAAGCAGCAGCTTAGTTGGCAGAATGAAAACCTCTGGGGCAGTTGCCTTCTGAGGGGACTGACTTGTGTGTGATCATTAACTCTGTCATCTGGGGCAGAGGTGTCGGCCGTCAGTACGGGCCCAACTGCCTGTCCTGGTCAATAGTGAGGTCTTGTGGCATGTAGCCATTGTGACAACCTTTTTTTCCTCCTTACTATGAAACATTGTAAATATTCAGAAAAATAGAATAGTCTCATGCCCTATTCCCCCTACTCATTACCCAGCTGAGCCATCATTCCTTCGCCCTGCCACGCACACTTCTTACTGAGGAGAGGGAGTTTTAAAGCAGAGGCCTATCATTTCATTCATAAACACTTTTGTATGTATCCGTAAGAGGTAAGGAACTTAAACAAAATCGCTGTACCATTATCATGACTTAATTCTATTTATTTATTTATTCACTTATTTATTTAGGTACCGGGGATTGAACCCAGGTGCATTCTACTTCTGAGCTATACTTCCAGCCCTATTTTAGTTTTATTTTGAAACAAGGTCTCACTAGGTTGATGAGAGCCTCACTACTTGTTGAGGCTGTCTTCAAACCTGTGATCCTCCTGTCTCAGCCTCCCAAGTACTGGGATTACAGGCATGCACCACTGTGCCTGTCTTAATACTGATTTCTTAATGTCATCTAATACCAGGTCTATGTTCAGTTTTCTCCAGTTGGCCTCAAAAGTGCTTTTTGTTTTTTCCAGTTAGGGCCCAAACAAGTATAATTCATCTTTAAGAGCTTGACTCTAACTCTGGGGTAATCACACTGTGTACACACACAGGTAATGAAGCATCTGCCCTTCTGCAAAGAGGTATCAATGCCTTTGGCTCAGCGGATGTTTACAGGATGGTCTGTCTCCTTACCTTCCTCAGTGCTTCTGGTGGGAGCTTGACATGTCGCAGAGGAAACGCTAATTGAAGCCCCAGCCACCACCACTTCTGCTCAGTGCTTCTGCCTGAAGGCATGTTCCCTTTGGTAAACTTAGAATAGAACCTTCAGGATGCTGGTGGAAAGAGAGTATGAGTCAGCTCCATGGATAACTTAGAATTTCCTCCTCCTCCCTTTTTCTTTCTCTCTCTCTTTTTTTTTTAAAGGTACTGGAGATTGAACCTAGGTTCTGCCTCTGAGCTACACCCCCCTCCCAGCCCTTTTTATTTTAAAACAGGATCTTGCTATGTTAATGAGGCTGACCTCAAACCTGTGATCCTCTTGTCTCAGCCTCCCAAGTACTGGGATTGCAAGAATGGCCCAGCAGAATTTCCTGCTTCTTTACTGGAGGCTGTGGCTGAGAGAAAGGCCAGGACTGCTTCCTGGGCTCCTGTCTGAACTCTGTTGAGGGAGCCTGCTTTGACAGTTACGTGGGAGGGACAGCCAATACCTACCCAGCCTTGCTTACCTAGGGATGAAGATGGCTCTGAATGGACTTCCTCCTGCTAAACCTGTGAGTTCAAGTCCAGATGATGGCCAAGGAAGGAGAAGGTATCCTTGGAGGGGATATTAGCCACCTCATCAATAATTTTCCCTCCTCACTGAGGTGGAATACTGTTAGAATTTCTTAAAGAAACATAAGGCTGGATGGCCCCAGGTCGAATGGGTGGTGAGGCTTGGAGAGGGAGGTCAGCAGGAAGAAGATAAAGATGAGAATAAGGATGGAGGACAGGGTACCTAAGTAATTGAACTCTCTCACTCCATCCACAAATACTGGTTGAGTGTCCACTACATATGCATCATGTATTTTCCTACCTCACCCAACAAATCAAAATCTCATTTTATTTTTCCATCGCCTGTGTGTGTGTGTCTGCGTGTACTTTAGAAGGGCTCTGTCTTCAACTTAGACCCTGTTTCAAAATAAAAAAAATAGAAAGGGCTGAGGATAGAATGATCCTGTGTTTAATCCCCTGTACCAAAAAGAAGAAGATGGGCTTTGTCCTGATTTTGGTTGGATTTGTACCTGCAGGGTTTTCTTTCTCTCTCTGTATCACAGCCAGCTGGTACAGAGCAATAAGCAAGCATCTTAGTATGTAAAGGCAACTCTTATATATAATTATTCAGGACAGGATTGTTTTTAGAAGCAAAAAGTTTGGAAAAGGCTGGGGGTGGTGCCACACACCTATAATTGCAGTATTTGGGAGACTGACACAAGAGGAGTGTAAGTTCGAGACCAGCCTCAGCAATAGCAAGAATCTCAACAACCTAGCAAGACCCTGTTTCAAAATATAAAATAAAAAGGTCTGGGAGTGTAGCTTGGAAGTAGAATGCTCCTGAGTTCAATCCTCAGTCACACATACACACACACACACACACACACACACACACACACACATACACACAAGTTTGGAAAAACCTAAGTTTGCTCATTAATAATAGACTGGTTAAATAAATCATGGGACTGGGGATGTAACTCAGCGGTAGAGCACTTGCCTAGCATTCTTGAGGGCCCTGGGTTACATCCCCAGTGTCTAAATCAATAAATAAATCATGGTATATCCTTACAGTGAAATATTGTACAGATATACAAAGGAAATTAATTTGTTGTCTGTGTTCCAATATGGAAAGATCTCTAAAAGATGAAAAGTGAAGTCCAGAGCCTGTGAATAATATACTTCTTTGTGTGTGTGTGGGGGGGGGCACATATTTCTATTTGCATAAATTTTAAAAGGATCCATGACAGTGTGTGTGAGTGTGTTTGTAACCCAGGGGCATTCTACCTCTGAGGTACCCCCCTAGCCCTATTTTATTTTTCATTTTGAAACAGGGTTGCACTAAGTTGTGGAGGGCCTTACTGAGTTGCCAGGGCTGGCTGCGATCCTCCCATGATGCCTTGCTCAGTAGCAGATTGTAAATATTTGGTTCTATTCTCAAGCCCATGGGCTTTTCCCCTTCCACACCCTGAAATATAAACTGAGCTGACAACATCTGAAGTTCAACTGCAGGGGACAGGAAAGCAGGAGCCAGTGTCTCCAGCACCGTTCTCTGCTGTGGACAGGGAGGTCTGGCAGAGGATCTGGGGTGCGGCCTGGCTGCCTTTCCTACCCCAGCCTCTGTGCTGTCTCTTGCGTATCCGTTGGCATCCTGTGCACCATGTTGTCTGTGTGTTTGTGTTTATTTCCAGCTTCTCCTGAGTGGTAGCAAAATCCCTTTGAGCTGAATTGGTCCCACCCTGGTAGTTCTGGAATGTTCAAACGTTAAGACTTGCTCTTCACACTGGGCACATTCTTAGGTTCAGGAACAGTTCCTCCAGGGCTCACAGGAAGTGATGGAGATCCATGGAGCTCTTTTCTCCCTCCTGAGTGGAGAAAGAGGGGCAGAGAGGATCTTTGGGGAGACTTGAAACAAAGGACACATGTGGGAGGGAACCTGGTAAAAGTGTTCTGTAAGACAAAATTCAAGGACACTGGGGATCTATTCTTGGCTCTGCCATAAATGTCCCTTTTCTGTCATAGCCCAGTTTGTGCTTTACTACTTGGCTTTTAGTCTGTAAGTAGGTGGAGACCACATTCACTGTCTGCCCCCCTCCTGTTCCCTCTTAGCACCTGATAGTTATTGAATCTTGAGAGCTGTTTTTTGTTTGTTTGTTTTCTTTGTTTTTTGGTGGTACTACAGACTGAACTCAGGGGCATTCTACCTCTGAGCTACACCTCCAGCCCTATTTTCCTTTTTATTTTGAAACAGGGCCTCGCTAAGTTGCTGAGGTTAGCCTCAAACCTGTGATTCTCCTGTCTCAGCCTCCCAAGTACTGGGATTACTGATGTGTTCCACCTTGCCTGGCTTTCCGCCTCTTTCCAACAGAGCTGAAGATCACGTGTGTCACAGCTCTACTGGAAGGTTCCATGGGACACCTACATGCAACCTTTTGCCCCTTCCTCTGGTGCTGGGAAGGATCTATATTTTTGTGTTGGACCACAGATGAAGTAGTTACCTAACATTTAGGGCCATATTGGAAGATGAGTATATACTGCATTCAGCTCTGACATCAACGTCATATTAGGGTGGCAAGTTGCAAGAACAGGGGAACCATGTGGAGTTGGGTCCCCAGATCTCATCCAACCCCAGGATATGTGTCCATTCAGAGGAAAGGCCTCCATTTTCTAAACAGTGTCAGGCTCCTGCTTCTGTTCTCTTGCTGAGTGTGTGTTGAATTTGGAAGGCTTGCTGTTGATAGCTGAGACTCCCCTCTAAGGCACCCATCTTCACAGCCACACCTAGCAAGGTGCTTTTCTTGGCGCCTCCTTTGGACACTTCCCTTCTCCCAACAAATTTTATTATGACCACTCTTGGGGTGTCCTGAGAGGAGGAGATACTTAAAAAAGCAGAATGCGCTCCTAATGTGTCTTTCCTGTGCTGAATGCAGACAAGCCACGGGGGAAGATTGAGGCTGGATTGGTGAGCCAAAAGCCTTATCTCATAGTTTCCCTGTGTATGACCAGCGAGTCCTAACTCAGGTTCAGTAGTCCTTTTTTTTTTTTCTTTTTTAAGTTTCTGATAGAACTTAAATGTGTATGGCAAAGCCAAAAAAAAACCTTTCAAAGTATTAAGCAATTTTGGCTGGACTTCTTTTGGATTTATTTAACCTGGCCCCTGAGAATTCTAGTCAAGGTAAATATTACAGATATGGCATCTACTTTTCTTATCCTAGAATTGTCTCTAATGGATTGCTTTTCAGAAACCAAAAATTAACACGTGACAAAATTTAGGGATGACAATGGACTGAATCAGAAGTTTTGTTTCGGGTCCTACAAAGCTAAAAGTTTTCTGACCCCTACTTCTAAATTCCAACAAGGAATTTGCTCACTGGCTTCGATTTTCTCATTGTCAAGTGTGGTTGGTTTAGAACTTAGTATCTCAAAGGTCCATTCTAGAACTCTAGGCTACTCTTCTATTTTCTTTCCTTTTTTTTTTTTTTTTTTTTGCTATACTGGGGAATGAACCAGGAAGTATCTGACTTCCAAGCTATACCTCCAGCCTTTTTTATTTTTTATTTTGAAATAGACTCTCACTAAGTTGCTAAGGCTGGCCTTGAACCTGTGAGACTCCTGTCTGGGCCTCTCAAGTACTGGGATTACAGATGTGTGCCACCACAACTGGCTTCTTCTAGTTTCTTAGTTAATATCTAAAGTCCTGTATATGTAAAACCCATAAATTATTTATTTCTCTTCTGGGGACCTGAACAGGAGAAAAAATCTTGCTAAGTCGTGCTCGCCTACCTTTTGCTTTTGCCAGGAATTAATAAGTAGATAATATAGGGAAATAGTATTTTCCAACTTTTTCTAAATGGGATTCAGGTAGTGGTGAAGAGCACTTTAATTGGCAAAATGTATTGTACAGCTATGCAGTCTACCAACTAGGTGACATTGCACGTAAATATTTTTCTTTACACTTCCTACAGTGAACTTATTGCTTTTTGTAATGAAGGAAAAAAAAACACGAACATTAGCTACCATTTATCTTTCATTTCCTCCCCTAGCCTAATCTTCATCTCCACTCCCCTAGTTAAGCCAATAAAGGTTAATTTCTGTTTGTCTGTTGAATGAATGAAAGAAACCCAGTGTGCCGAGGACTCACTTATGGAAGAGGCTGATCTACAAAACGAAAAGAAAAGACCTTAAGAATTTCATGTCCAGGGCAGACGTGACATGCAAGTCATAACAAATACTACACTTGTGGTATTGATTGTCATGAAAACAGAAGAGAGTGCACCAGACGCTTGGATCTTTGGAATAAAATTCCTGAGCAATTCTAAAATTCTAAGGCTTAGTACTTGCATTTGATATAACTGTGGCTAATGTTGACATTAGCTGTTGTTGATTGCCTTTTTTATTTTTGGTAAGGAAAAGCCAATTCCAGCTTTACGGTGAGATCAACCTTCTTTTAGGCTGAGTTAGTTTAGTGTTAGGTCTAAGGTCAGGAACATAGCTTTCCTTCCCACCCCTTGGTTTTGATCCATCAGTACTGGCTTTCTTATTCCTTGGCTACTTGCATCACCAAGTAGCTTTCTGTTAGTTGTTACCAATCCATTATTTGTAGAATTTTGAAGCTGGGTATGGTGGCACACACCTGTAATCCCAGTACTTGGGAGACAGGAGGATCACTGGTTTGCAGAGAGCCTCAGCAACATAGTGAGACTCTCAACAACCTAGTGAGACCTTGTTTCTAAACAAAAAAACAAATAGGACTGGGGATATAGCTTGGCAAAGGTAAAATACCCTTGGGTTTAATCCCCAGTACCACAAAAATAAATAAGTAAATATTTAAAAAGAGAGAGAGAATTTTGGAGCGTCGAGTGCCAAACTAACTTAAATCCTACATTTTCCAGACAAGGAAATTGAGGCACAAAGAAATGACCCTGCCCAAGGTCTTATCTGTAGCTTGCAAAGCCAAGCCAAAGCTACTGCCTCCTATCCAATGAACCTGCCAGATTTCTAATTCCATGAATCGTGTGCTATTTACATAGGTACATGGTTAAAGGGTATTTTTAAGAGTTCTTAGCAGAGATTTCCATTTCCAGCTGAATATCTATCCAGCTATCTGACAAGCAAAAGAAGGCTTCCATAGAGAAGGTTTGCTTAGCTAGGGAGCTCACCTGGTCTGGATGAGTTTTTGTTTTTGTTTTTTGCGGTACTGGGGATTGAACCCAGGGGCATTCTACCTCTGAGCTACACCCCCAGCCCTATTTTTTGTTTTGGAAACAGGGTTTTACTAAACTTCTGAGGCTGGTGGCCAACCGGCAATCCTTCCTTCTGTCTCATCCTCTCAAGTACCAGGATTACAAGCATGCACCGCCATGCCCAGCCTGGATGAGATTTTTTGTGTCCAACGTCAATATGAGTGATAGGTTTCTCTCCTGAAGACTTTTCCCGGAATAATTCAGACCTTGAGCAGCTTCAGGTCTAATTTTGGCTTGGAGGAAGTGAAAGAACAAAGCGGGCTGAATGGCACATTTGGGCCCAGAACACTCAGACTGTGCTGGGACCGCCATGCTATGAGTGCACCATAGGGAATAAGCCATCCAACTGTGAGCAGATTTCAAGTGCAGAATTCATCGTTCTGGAGCCAGGAGAGGTGGTGCCCGCCTGTAATTCCAGTACTTGGAAGACTGAGACAGGAGGCTTGCAGGTTCTAAGACAGCCTCAAGCAAGTAGTGGGACTCTCATCAACCTAGTGAGACCTGTTTTAAAAAAAAAAGGGCTAGGGATATAGCTCTGAGGTAAAATACCCCTGGGTTCCATCCCCAATACTACAAAAAAAAAAAGTGATCATTGAGACGAGGAGCTTCCTCTATCCCTTTCCCAGGTCTTGAGCCAGCCCCAGCCCTGACCTGAAACGTCTACCCATAGATCTTAGGTTTGGTCTCTCTGCAGCCCAGGCCTCTGGAGCATCCAGGCTTTGTTGCTCATTGGTACCTGGCACCCCTTCTCCAGGCTCAAAGGGGAAGTTAGTATTTTCATAGACACCTGGCTTCCAATCGGCCCTTTAACCAGCACCCTGAACACTCCAACCTAATCCCTTTTCCTTGCTAATCAAGCCCTTGCCTTCTCCCAGAACTTCCCAGAGCAACTTTCCCGTATTTCTAATATATATTCATTTTCTTTCTCCCTGCCCTGGCTCTGTAAAATACTGTTTCAAAGAAAACTCAGAGCCAAGAGTAGTGGCACCCACCTGTAATCCCAGTGCTTGAGAGGCTAAGATAGGAGGATCACAGGTTCAAGGCCAGCCTCAGCAACTTATTGAGACCCTGTTTCAAAATTTAAAATAAAATAAAAAAAATAGGGCTAGGGGGGTAGCTCAGAGGTAGAATGCCCCTGGATTCTGTTCCCAATACCTCCCCCCCCACACACACAAAGAAATTCAGACTACCTAGGCTATATCTACCCACTAGTTAAGGCCCCCATATTTCCTCCACTCAGGCCAGGAACGAAATTTGTGGGTGTAATGATGTAACCATAGAGAGCACCCCACACACGGGTATTGGTGGATGTGAATCCTCTTGCTTTTCCTAAGGAAACCCCGAGCTGGAGCCACAGTCCTCTCGCTGACAGGCTTCATTCACATCATTAGCCTGCTTACTTTTTTTTTTTTTTTTTTTTTTTTTTAAGAAAAAAAGTCTGTTTGGCATAATAGACTCTGCATTTTATCAGAGCAGATCTTTTGGCTGTGGCCAAGCCCAACATCCCCCAAATTAACCATGAGTTTTGGAGAGAGCTTTCTCTTACCCCTCATGCCAGCCAGTTAGACTTTGCTTTTGTACTGGGAATTGAACCGAGGGGCAGTCCACCTCCAAGCTACACTCCCAGCTCTGCCCTTTTTATTTTTTATTTTAAATCAGGATCTTGCTACATTGATGAAGCTGGTCACAAACCTGCAATCCTCTTGTGTCAGTCTCCCAGGGACTGGGATTACAGGTGTGTACCACCACGCCCGGCTCAGTTAGACTTTAAGAAACATGGCTGAATACTGACCTGGCTCTGGGCAAGATCTGTGCTTACTGTCCCTGAGATTCTGCTCTCAGTAGTTGACAGTAGAAATTGTCTTCCTCCCGGCCCTGCCTTGACCAACCCTCATCTTTCCATATGGTATTTAACACAGGCATTTTTCTCTGCTGGATCAGCAAAGAGTGACCACCAGAAAGTATATATCTAAGTACACGCTGGATTTCATCTCTGCCAGAACAGCTGGCTAAGTCTTTTCTTTCAAGAGACCCTCACTGAAAGCAGTTAGAATGGTTTCTTTTGTTCAGATTTCCCCTCCCAGAGACCAGCCGCAGGGTCCTTCACCTGCATTATCCATTAATGCTGTGGATTCATTTCCCCCAAATAAACAAGTTTCCCTGCCAAAGAAAATATGCAGCACAATTGGATGCAGGGATGAGTCTTGGGACCCACTTTCAAGGCGTGCCGTTCATTTCTGGGGATTGGCCCTCCGTCCCCTCACTGGCCTCCTGCTGCAGCCCTGGTCTCCTTGGGTCCTCCACTGCTTTATTAATTGTGCATTGTGGACACCCTGCTCTTGAAAGCATCCTTCGTTTCTGTTTGCTCAGGTTCCTGCACGCCTCTCTCAGATCATCTTTCACCTCTTGCTTCAAGCTCTGGGGACACATGTGGTTTCTCTATAATGCACAGATGTGACCTGGGGGAGGGGAAGCTTGGCTGTGGATGCACATCCTACAGCCGGTGTGCCACCCTCTGAAGCAGGGACGGGATCTCCTTGAGCGGGTAGGTCAGGAGAGGGGGGATGCAGAAAGACCGGCAGATGACCTCGTGCCCTGCAGATTGCCCCACCGCCATGAGGCTGAGCTGTGTCTTCTGCGTCATAAGGATGGGGGTAGCCGTAGCTCCTGTGGTCCACAGCCCCATAAATAACGTTCACATGTCAGATCCTGCACTGGAATGTGAAGCCAATTAAGGGACCAATGACCAAAATTTCTGTAGGGAAAAGACCTATCCATGTTCTTCATCCTCCCAAATGTTGTTCCTCTGGGGTCAACACACTGTAAAGGTCTAGAGAGTAAATAGCTTGAACTTCGGGAATCCTATGGCTTCTGTCTTTGTAGCTCTTATAGACAGTATGTAAACAGAGGAGTGTAGTGGCTGGCCACAGTTTGCCTACCCTTGAGAGTCTAAATTCATAAAACCTACAAACATCCTCAATACTGTTTACATAAATTGAAGAGGGTTTTATATGTAGCCAGGATCTATGCTAAGTACTTGTTGGGAATGATCACATTTATCCCATTCAAAACAATTTTATACTGTCATACTCATTTTATAGATAAGGAAATCAGGCTTAGAGTAGTTAAATAATATAAGTAAAGCCAGTCATAGTGGTGCATGCCTATAATCCCAAACACCCTGGAGACTGAGGCAGGAGACTCCTGGGCAATTTAGTGAGACTGTCTCAAAATAAAATAAAAAGAGCTCCGTTGTAACTCATTGGTAGAGCACTTACGTAGCATGCATAAGGCCCCCATTCAATCCTTGGTACTATCATGATGATTATGATGATGATGATGATGGTGGTGGTGGTGGTATGATGTTGTTGTTTTTGTTGTTGTTGTAAATAAAAGCAAAGCTAGATTTCGAACCAAGACATCTCAACTCCAGGTTTACCCTCTTTGCCACTGCACAGTCCTGCCTACAATATCTACATCATTTATAGCCACGTGTACTTTTAGATCTTGATGTCAGCCAATACTTGGTCTTTAACAACAAAAATAAAAATCATTGCTAAAAACTCTTGCAAATTAATATGTAGCCAGAATTGTAAAAACAAAGAGTCTATTAGAAAATTCTAAGAAATTAGGAGCCTTGTTCAACTGTGCTTCCCCCAGCTAGCCTTGCCTTTTACCTCCCAAGAATCAGTGCTAGGAACTGTGTATGTGCAGGCCTGGGAAACTCAGAGGCAAAAAACATCCACGCTGATTTCCAGGTTCCCAGGCCCAGCGCTCTGGAAACAGCGAGGAGGAGCTGGGCCTGGAGACAGCTCTGCTCCTAGGATGGCCTCCCCCGGGGCCAGACCCTCTTACCAGAAACAATAACAGCGGCTGAACTGCAGGCCCATCACTGTCCACTGCCACTGACCATGGCCTAGGCCGCTCTAACATCCTCAGGGGAAACTGGACAACTGCATAATACAAGCTGTTTCCTAATAGTGGTGGTCATTAGCATGCAGGTTGACCGTTTAATAAATATGTCCATTAGAGATGGCAGAAATCAAGTTTGGATCTCTTTTGTTGTGAGAAGTACAGTGTATTCTCGGGAAAACCACATAAAAATCATTTTTAAAGTATCTCAGATACCATCACCTCCAGCCATGTTTCCCTAAATTCGTTCTTCAGGCTCATCAGATTATAATCCGTGTGGGAAAGAGGAGTGGAGGCAGAGGTTCTGCAGTTAGTCAGAAGATCAAACAAACAGAAATAGTATTCCCAAGGATATAGTATGTTGTTTTCCCAAAATATATATTCGGGTTTATGTCTATACGGAGCGGCTTATAAGATGTTTTCAAGGAACACCCTTTGAGAAACCTGAATGTAGAGGCATTTCCCAGAGTTAGAATTTTGGTAAATTTTTATATAGTCCAAGATTTCTTATTTTTATTTTATTTTATTTTAGTACCTGAGACTGAACCCAAAGGCATTCTACCTCCTAGCCCTATTTTTTTTTTTAATGTATGTATATATGTATGGTTAGTTGGTACTGGGTATTGAACTCGGGGGCATTCTATCTCTAATCTATGCCCCCATCCCTTTTTTAATTTTTATTTTTGAAACAGGGTCTCACTGGGTTGCTGAGAGTCTCACTAAATTGCTGAGGCTGATTTTGATCATCCTGTCTCAGCCTCCCACACGCCTGGGGTTACAGGTGTGTGCTACCACACCTAGCTCCAAGATTTTTTAAATAGGTGGGCACATCAGCAAAAGCAACTATGCTGATTTATTTTTACTGAGGATTGAACCCAGGGGCAATCTACCTCCAAGCTACACACCCAGCCCTTTTTTTTTTTTTTTTTTTTTGCAGTACTGGGGATTGAACTCAGGGGCATTCTACCTCCGAGCTTCACTCCCAGCCCTATTTTTTATTCTTTATTTTGAAACAGGGTCTCACTAAGTTGCAGAGGGCTTCACTAAGTAGCTGAGGCTGGCTATGCTGGTTATTAAATCCATAATTTTTCTAACAGGGGTTGTGTATTTTACTTCTTATGCTTGTATGTTTAGCTTTATTTTGAAATATTTTATTCTTAAAAGTTGCAAGAATAGTATAAAGAGCACCTTTCTATCCAATTCCCCATTTGTTAACATTTTACCATTCTTGCTTTATTCTCAGTCTTTCTGCCTATGTGCACACACATTATTATTGTTATTTTGGTATTTTTAGTTAGTGAAATCTCAATCAAATTATTTGGTGTGCTTTAGATGTATTCCTTTAAAATACTTCCAGAAATTCCTTGGTCTAGAAACTTGTTAACTCCTCCCACTTGTCCTTGTTGTATTAAAGTATATCAGGATTTGCAAGTCATGAATGGCAAGGGAACATTTTTTTTTTTTTTTTTTTTTTTTCGGTACTGGGGATTGAACTCAGGGGCATTCTACCTCCGAGCTCTACCCCAGCCCTATTTTTTATTCTTTATTTTGAAACAGGGTCTCACTAAGTTGCAGAGGGCCTCACTAGGTAGCTGAGGCTGGCCACGAACCCGGATACTCCAGTCTCAGCCTCCCAAATGCTGGGATTACAAGCGTGCGCCGCCACGCCAGGCACAAGGGAACATTTTGATAAGTCTTCAAGCTTGGGGTCCCTTATGAGGGAAGAAATTAGTCAAAACTAAGAAAGTCAGCCCAGTTTGGCGTACACCAGTACTTGGGAGGCTGAGACAGGATTGTAGGTTCACAGCCTTATCAATTTAGCAAGACCCTCGGCAACTTAGCAAGACTGTTTCAAAATAAAAAATAAAAGGGGCTGGGGGTGTAGCTCAGAGGTAAAATGCACCTGGGTGCAATCTCATCATCCAAAAAAAGAAAAGAAAGGAAAAAAAAAAACCAATAAAGTTTTCATTAGAGGCCACCCTCAATCCTAACTGGTCTGGATCGGTGAGGTTGTAATTGATGTGCAGTCCTATTGGGCAGGGTCCTTTGGACCTCAGCCTGAAGCTTCCTCCATCCTCTGGTTTCAGAACCGAAAGGACACACAGGGTTCTGGGTGTTAGTAGGACCTCAGCTTTGCTTCCTGTGGGGACTTGGTTTGCTCTCACAGCATGTTGACGTGGGTAGTTTTTGAAATGACATCTAGTTTCAGCAGTGGTTTCGTTTGACATACATTGGAGCTTCCATATCTGGATATTTGTTTTTCAGCCATGAAACCAAAGCCCTCCTCCTCCCCCAGATGGTTCATGTAACCCACTTTGAGCATGAAGCAAGTCGAGCAAACACTGCCACCTTACAAAAGGCTTTGTTGGTGTAGGGGACTATGGACTTGACTTACATAACCTCGTGGAGAGTTTCCAAAGCCATAAAAGGAAGCTGGAAATGGTCACCTCTCCTTCATAATGTTAACATTGAGCGTCTGAACAAGGCCGGGGCTTGTGTCAAAGAATGCATCAGGAAACAATCCCAGCCGGTCTAGGGAGGAGGGGCGCCGAGTTTGTGCTGGGGCTTGGTGCAGCCCTCACAATGGCCTTAGGACACGTGTATCATACCTTCCAACCAGAAGGCTAAATCAAGTCAAGTTCAGCTCCCACACCCACAGGTTATCTCACCTTGTGAGTGGTGCTCTCTCTTCCTCCCCATTTACCTGCCTGGTAGCTTCATGAAAAGTGCATGGCTTGGGTACATGTTAAGTAGTAGGAAATTTAAAAAAAAAAACTTAAAAAAAATTTTTTTTGTGGAGCCGGACGTGGTGGCACACCCTTGTAATCCCAGCATTTGGGAGGCTGAGACTAGAGGATCTGGGTTCGAGGCCAGCCTCAGCTGCCTAGTGAGGCACTCCGCAACTTAGTGAGACCCTGTCAAAATAAAGAATAAAAAATAGGGCTGGGGGTATAGCTCGGAGGAGGAATACCCCTGAGTTCAATACCTAGTACCGAAAAAAAAAAAAAAAATTGTGGTGCTCAAGATTGAATCCAGGGGCTTTCTGCCTCCGAGCTACACCCCTAACCCTATTTTATTTTTTGTTTGGAAACAGGGTCTCACTAAGTTGCTGAGGCTGGCTTTGAAACTACGATCCTCCTGTCTCAGTCTCCATAGTATCTTTTTTGATGGTACTGGGGATTGAATCCAGGGGCATTCTACCTCTGTGCTACATTCCCAGTCCTATTTTTTATTCTTTATTTTGAAACAGGGTCTCACTAAGTTGCAGAGGGCCTCACTAAGTAGCTGAGGCTGGCTGTGAATCTGTGATACTCCCTCCCAAGTATTGGGATTACAAGCATGCGCCACCACTCCTGGCTCCCAAATACTTTTTATTTTTTATTTTATTTATTTATTTATTTATTTTGTGGTACTGGGGATTGAACTCAGGGGCATTCTACCATTGAGCTACACCCCCAGCCCTATTTTTTAATCTTTATTTTGAAACAGGGTCTCACTAGGTTGCGGAGGGCCTCAATAGATAGCTGAGGCTGGCCGAGAACCTGGATCCTCCAGTCTCAGCCTCCCAAATGCTGGGATTACAAGCAGGTGCCACCACGCCTGGCTCCAAGTACTTTTTTTTTTTTTTTTTTTTTTTGCAGTACTGGGGATTGAACTCAGGGGCATTCTACCTCTGAGCTATACCCCTAGCCCTATTTTTTATTCTTTATTTTGAAACCGAGTCTCACTAAGTTGCGGAGTGCCTCACTAGGTAGCTGAGGCTGGCCGCGAACCCGCATCCTCCGGTCTCAGCCTCCCGAATGCTGGGATTACAAGCGTGCGCCACCACGCCCGGCTCTCCAAGTACTTTTTAACTTAAAAAAAAAAAATTATTATGAAAGATTTCAAAGATACTCAAAAGAAGAGAGAAAAATACAATTGACCAGCATATATGTACAACACAGACACAGCAATTTATCCATATTTTGCCACATTTCTTGATATCTGACCTATTTATTTATTTAGGTACTGACGATTGAACCCAGGGGCATTCTACCTCCAAGATACACCCTCAACCCTTTTGTTTTTTTTTTTTTATTTTGAAACAGGGTCACACTAAGATTCCGAGGATCTCACTAAATTGCTGAGGCTGTCCTTGAACTTGCAATCCTCCAGTCTCAGCCTCCTAAGTACGGGGCTCACAGGCTTGCGCCACCACACCCAGCTTTATTTATTTAATTTTTGGCTAAAATATTTACAGGAAATCCCGGATACCGTATCATTACACCCCTAACATACTCCAGCATGCTTGTGTAAAAAGTCGACACTTTGTAAACACAGCGCCAGCATCCCACCCAACAAAATTAATCAGGGACCAAAATTTAGATGAGTAGTTTTTTTCATAGCTCTCGGCAATTGGGTAACCTTACAGCACAAGAATCCCCGAGGTTCCACTGACAGCTTCCGAGAGAAGGATCCTTGCTTTCAACTCCACACGGTTATTTGGAGTGGGGCTGGAGCTCTCCGGGCCATGATCTTAGGTATGGAGCTGAGTGCTCTTTGTGTCCCGGGCCTTTCATCCGATCGTCAATGATTGATAATCATAACTTACAGGAATTTTTTTTCAACCATATTTTAATTGGAAAGAGCATCTGTCAGCTGTCAGGCTTCCAGTTTCCACTTCTGAGAAGCAGGATGTTGAATGTGAGTAATGACACAACAGGCCTGTAAAATGCGGACTAACCCTCGGATGACTCACCCAGTACAATGCAGTATATTTGTCAAGGAGACTGAATCATATATGGGGGAAACCACTTCTCAAGCAGCCAGCTGGTTTGCAGGTCAGCAAGAGACGGTCCATTTTTATCGGAAGCTTTATAGTAGCAATAATGCTAATAGCCAGCATTCGGGGTCGACAATGTAGGGGAAATGGCATCACCCAGCAGGTATGCGCTTACTGTTTACATGAACTTTAATTTCTCCTTGTTCTCTTCTGCTTAACCTTTCTGGTGTTTGCTTTTCACTTTTTTTTTTTTAAGGGAGAAAAAATATTCGAATTGTAAGGAACTGAAGTGTGTGTGTGTGTGTGTGTGTGTGTGTGTGTGTGTGTGTGTCCCCATGTGCAAAGACAGATAGGTAGCCACTGATCTGTTGATGGACATAGAGTTCTTATTCATTCATCCCCTTTCTCTGTAGATATTCCAATGGAAATGGTTTTAACCCATCCCTTTCGTTAAGTCCTGAGTCTAAAAGATGCTGCCTGGGAAACTGCTTGCAGGGGTGATAATACCTTTTGGGTGGGTAGCTTAGAGCTTTTTTAAAAAAAAGAAGCTGAAGGGAGCTGAAAGAAGTGGTCTAATGTTAACTGTTGAATTGTGTTGGATTTCTCTTAGTATCCTGCTTTTTTCCTGCCTCCCAGGATGTGTGACTTAAGGCATGAAAGCTCAGATTCCCCCATCCCCACCGAATATGGTTAATTTTTTGCAGATCACAATTTGCTCATACTGAATTCGTGCAGTAACTTTTCCGAGGTGGGAGAAAGGGTAGTGGGGATTTGGTAGCAACATTTAATTATAGCTTTCACATGATCTGAAGGATCATGCTGCATAATTGGAAGGCTGTGTCTGCCTGTCTGACCTTCTCTCTTTCTTCACTCACTAAATTTAAACAATGCCTGACTAGTTAAGGCACATATCTTGTTTATTTGAGTATATTAAACATTCCTGCATGTGTTGACAGTCTATTCAGTGTCTCCTCGTATTTTTAAAAGATACTCTCTGAGTCTTCCTTGTTAGGGACAGATGCTACAGTTAGTTTATAGCAAGTACTATTTATGCTTTCCTGTTCTGTCTGTCCAGCATGACTGGGTTTGGACCTCTACCACCACCGCCGGCAGATTTGCCTAAGACCTAGCATTGGTGGAATAGTCCAGTTTGCGGTGGTAAATCCTGTTATCATCTAGAGAGCCAAGTAGATCTGGGGTTACCAAGCTGGAAAAATAAGCAGTCTTTGTTCCTGTTCCCCTTTCTTGTAAAACTCATAACTAGTTTTCTTTGAGGTGTGTGAATTTTTAAACTCTTAATAAATGCATTCCATTTACTGATTTTAACACATTCAGACATTCACAGAATTTGGAAGGGAGTTCGGTGTGTTTCTGTTTGCTTTGTAGATTAAGCGGTACACTTTTTTTAGAATGGCCAATTTGTTTTTGGAGACAGGACCATCTCCAAATTTCATTAATTTTGCATTCTATAAATGAAAGCCACCTGTTATGCTGTAACATGCTAATTATGGTAGAGGACAACAATGAGGAAGAACAGTATTTGAAATATGTGGGGGTTTTGCTAAGAATTTTCCTGCCCACATCTGTAGTGCTTATTTTTATATGCGTGTGTATACATGCATATATGTGCATATTTAATAATAGCATTTGGTAATATTAAAAAAATACTTCAGATTCAAAATGAGAGAACATTTTCTATTCCTTCTCAGTAACAACTTTTTTTTTTTTTTTTATTAAGTTGTGGAAAGAAGACCACTTAAAAAATGTTAACTTGAGCTAAAGCTTGTACTTTGCAATGGTATTGCAAACAGGGTTCTCCTCTCTTGGAGTATTGGTGAATGCCACACTCAGCTTTGGGTTCACTTTGTCAAAAGTTACTAGAAAATGGCCAGGCGTGGTGGCATATGCCTGTAATCCCAGTACTTGGGAGGCTGAGACAGGAGGATTGCAGGTTTCAGGTCAGCCTCAGCAACTTAGCGAGACTTACTCAGTCTCCAAAAAAAGAATAAAGAAAAGGAAGGGAGGGAGGGAGGAAAGGAGAGAGAGAAGAGAAGAGAGAAAAGAAAAAAAAAAAAAGTCCCCCAGGGTATCATTCAGCCTCTAGTACTGAAAAAGGAAAAGTTACCAGAAAAATAATGCAAATCAGTTTTGTTTTATCTTGAAAGGCAGAATAGCTCATTTTCTCCTGTATCACTGAAACATTGGATTCTGTTATATTATTTTTTCCCCTGTTGAGGCCTATAGAGGATGATTATAGGCAGGAATATAAAAATATTTCTTTTAAAGCTCTCAATTTATTAGTGTTTTCTGTGAAAATGTCTTGTTTTCCTATGATTTGTGTCATTGAGACTAGCTGGGGTCCTGTCCGTATCCTTTGCAGAGCAGCAGAGATCTCTTCTAGCCCTGCTCACAGGGGCTGGACCAGAGACTCAGAAGCAGTCACCGCTCCTGGGCTGTGGTGCTGCCCCTGAGGCCCATTTGCTGTTAGGCACCATGAGCCATCAGTCCCAAGTGCCCACAGAGCTGGGGAATGGAGTGAATGGTAGAGTGCTCGCCTGGCACACATGAGGCCCTGGGTTCAATCCCCAGTGCCATGAGGAAGGGAGGAAGGGAGGGAGGGAATTTGTTTAAGTGGGTAGGCCTGGTGGCACACCTGTAATCCCAGCTACTTGGGAGGCTGAGAAAGGTGGATCACAGGTTTGAGGCCAAGGCAATTTAGTCTCAAAATAAGCTAGGTATGCATGGTGGCACATACCTGTAATCTCAGTACTTGGGAGGCCCAGAATATCACAGGTTCAAGGCCAGCCTCAACAACAAAGTAAGACTCAGCAACCTAGCAAGACCCTATTTTGAAACAAGAAATAAAAAAAGGGCTGAGGATATAGCTCAGTGGTGGAGCATGCCTATGTCTAAGCCCCAGTACTGCCAAAAAAGCCCTTATGGTTTTTAGCTCCTCTTTCTCCCCAAAGGGAAAAAGAATATAGATCCACAGGAGCCAGGACCAAAGGTCTCATATCATTGAACTTGGAAGCAATCGATAGATATTGAGTGAGCCCCTGCCTATGCTCAGAGCCACGTGCTGGGTGGTGTTAAATTAAAAAGTGCTTGAGATCCAGGCCCAGCCCTGTCCACACTTCAGTTCCTGTTCTGGTGGTGAATTCATCATTATTGGCGATAGATTCCTGCAAGGTTTTTTTTTTTTTTTTTCTTAAATTCATATACTTACTGGAGTCTGATCCAGAGGTATGATAACTATGTGTAGAAGCAACTTTGAACTGTTCCCTTTAGAGTCTTCTGAATGTAACTCTTCTTGAATAGAAATCAAGAAAGAAATCGATTTGGTAATTTTTGTGGCCATGTCTTCTGAGCCAAGTAGAGTGACATAATGTTGGACAAAAGTTGTGTTTTGTTTTTGCTGGGGTTTTTTTGTTTTGTTTTAAGGGAGAGGAAATGAACATTTAGGCAGTAAGAGAGAACATTTAAATCCTGAAAGATTAGAGTATCCTAAAAAATTTTGGGGAGGGTGGTACTGGGTATTGAACTCAGGGGCTTTCTACCTCTGAGCTATACCTCAGCCCTTTTAATTTCAAAACAGGGTTTTACTAGGTTATTGAGAGTCTCACTAAATTGCTGAGGCTGGTCTTTCAGCCACAATCCTCCTGTCTCAGCCTCTCAAGTACTAGGATTACAGATGTGTGCCACCACACCTGGCTAGTATCCAGATTCTTTTAGGGGAACAGTTTTTTCAGTCTTTGCTGATTTGAAGACCTCTCCCCTTTTTAGCACCCATTAAAATTGTATCCTAATGACTCAAAGCTATTATAAACTCTGTAACCATTTCATAAAAACAGGCTTTTTTGTGTGTGTGGTACTGAAGGTAGAACCCAGGGGCCTTCAAACTCTAGGCTATACCCCCAGCCCTGTTTTATTTTTTATTTGGAAACAGGGTCTTGCTAAGTTGCTGAGAGCCTCACTAAGTTCCTGAGGCTGGCTGCAAATCTACTCCTGTCTCCACCTCCCAAGTACTGGGATTACAGGCGTGCGCTGCCATGCCCAGCTAAAACAAGCTTATTTAAAATCACTCTAGAGCACCTACCAACATCCAAAAATCCTTATTTACATTCGGAGGGACCGATTTGTGGAGTCTACAGGCTGTCGTTGCTATATGAATGTGTGATTGATGGATGTGTGGTCAGGAGGATCGCCCCCATGGGAGAGCTGACCTGTCCGTTGCCTGCCATTCTGCTGTTGCATTTGTCCTCCCTCATCTGGAGCTCATGCTCATTCTGCCTACAGAATAGGTGGGATTAATAACACTTGCAGGTAAGGTAAATCTCGTATAATGATCTGGAAGTACTGACTTAACTGTGTAGCTCAAAAAAGCCAGAGGCAACCATGGCACAGGCATCTTAAGACATAAACCCCCCCTCTTAAAGAAAACATAAGTGGGATGCAAAACCCCTGCCTTGTCACAACAGCATGGACTTTTATTAGTTCCATGTATACTTGGAGGCTGAGACAGGAGGATTGCAGGTTTGAAGACAGCCTCTGCAACATAGCAAGACTCTCAGCACCCTAGCAAGACCCTGTTTCAAAGCAAAAAATAAAAAGGACTGAGGGTGTAGCTCGGAGGTAGAATGGTCTTGAGTGCAGTCCAGAGTATCAAAAAAATAAATAAAATATTAGTCCCACTGGGTGTGGTAGAGCACTCCTGTAATCCCAGTACTTGAGAGGCTGAGATAGGAGGATTGCAGGTTCAAGGCCAGCCTTAGCAACTTAATAAGACCTTGTTTCAAAACAAGGGTATAGCTTGGAGGTAGAACATGCCTGGGTTCAATCCCCAGCATCAAAACATGTATGTATGTATGTATGTATATCCCATGTAGTCTTTCAGGGATATGTTTGCTGACAGCTTGTGTACTGACTGTGGCCAGATTCTCCTGGGCGGGCGGGGGAGGTCCCTGGAAGCCAGTACATTTCTAGTTGGGTTCTCAATCACCATTTCTCTCCTTCGTGACTAATGACCGCCACAAAGGAAGCAAATGCTTCAGTTCCAGGCTGACACTTCAGGCCTCTTCTAAAGAGCTTTTGCCTTGAGATGAGAGTGGTCCCTCCCTCCCCGCGGCACCTTCTGAGAGCAGCTCAGGGAGGTAGCTGTGGCATCTTCTGAGAACCACAACAGGACACTGGCTCCCAGCACACTTCAACCTAAGACGTGACTTTCCATTTTGATTGGAGAGATTCCCCTGATTGGAGGTGTCCAGGCGGGGTTTTGGCTTTGTTTGTGGTTTTCTTTTAAACACACATTCCTTGTCCCCCTGAGAAGGAGCTGGGTTGCCTCCATTGCACTGGTGTTGGGGTCTTAGCCCAGCCCGAGAGACTTCGCCTCTAGATGGCGCCTGGCAGAGTGCCAGGAGTGGCTGCAGGTGGTAACATCCTAGGGCTGCGCCACGCTAGAGCACATGCACCAGCACGCAGGCTAGTGGCCTGCTCAGGTGAGGGCTGTATGCAGGCACCTTGTGGCCCAAGCCCTGTGTGGCTTTAAGAGCCTCCACCTCCCGCGCAGAGGAGGAGGTTGTTGGTTGTTGATGGGGGAATGGTTGGTTGCTGGAGAGAGAGATTGTTGGGGGTTTGTTGGAGAGGTACTATCTCGAGGAACAGCTACGGAGAACGAGAGTAGGGGGAGAGAGACGATTGTGGCTAGAGAGACCGTTACTGCCAGGGTTAAGAGAACGATTACTGTTACTGTCACTGTCACTGTTATTGCTTGGGTAACATCCTCGGTCCCAGAGAGAGAGAGAGAGAGGTATAATAAAGAGAAGTTTGAACCAGCAACATTTGGTTATCATCTCCATTGGAGCCTCACAGTTGAGGGTCCGGCGTGGGGGACGATACACTGGCCCTGTGGGGCCTGCTGTGGGACTGGACCTCTTGAATGCCCTGCAACGGAGCAGGCTGCTGGGGAAGGGCGAAGAGCAAAATTAGTGTCTGTGGGTGGGCGCGTGTCCTCGTCACGTCGCCAAAGAACTGCAGCATGCAGAATCTGGCAGGAACTTGTTCCAAAGGAAAATAAAACTGCCCCCTTTTTCTGCTTTGAGTAATATTTAAAAAAAAATATTAATAACCCCCATGTAGAAGAAATGAAACTGTTAGAAAACTCTTGTAGTTGTGTGTATCTGTTTAATAATCTTTAAAATTGATATTAGGACTGAGGAAATAAAAAAGAGACTAATCATAAAAAGTGTTCTGGAGGGATTCTGTCATTTGTATTGTAAACTTAGTAAGTGTTCTCTAAGAATATTATTGTTTTAAGAGCTGAGCTTGGTGGTACACACCTATAATCCTAGTACTCAGGAGGCTAAGACAAGAGGATGGCAGATTTGAGGCCAGTCTCAGCTACCTTAGCAAGACTTTCAGCAACTTGGTGAGACCTTGTTTCAAATAAAAAATAAAAATAGGGCTGAGGGTAGCCCTTAAGTGTGGCTTAAGGTAGAATGCTCTTGGGTTCAATCTCTAGTATCCCCCAAATAATAATAATGATAGTAATAATAATACTACACACTCTTGTTTAAGGGTTAAGGGGATTTATTATTGCTGATAATTAGGGGGAAATCTATTTAACTTCTTTCTGTTCTTCTTCGAAATGATTTTCTATGAAAAACCATTGTGTGTGTGTGAGACTAGGGATTGAACCTAAGGGCATTCTACCTCTGAGCTACACCCCCAGCCCTTTTTTATTTTTATTGTTTTGAAACATGGTCTTGCTGCATTGTCTAAAGTCTTACTAAGTTGCTGAGGCTGGTCTCAAACCTGCAATCCTCCTGTCTCAGCCTCCCAGGTACTGGGATTATAAGCACATGCCACCATGCCAGGCTGAAAAGCCATTTTTATCTCAGTAAAACCAATACCAAAGGAAATGTTTGTGTTTTTCACATATGTGATTTGCCTTGGATCCTAAAGAACAAAGCAAAGGCAACATTTACATTTGATGCATGGGATCTTCCTTTTGTAATTCCCTTGAGGAGGTCTTGCAGATTTGCTAACTATTCCTCAAACAGTAGAAGAATATTTCTTAAAGTATAGTTCTGATGTGTGTCATTTGCCCAAGAGACTTTTTTTTTTTTTTGTACCTATGTTACTTTTATAATTACAGGGCAGTAGTTTTAATGTTTACTTTTTAAGGACTGCAAAAAATAATCCCTAGCTAAACTCACAATTTCTCAACTTCTAATTCTTTAGTATAACTAATTCAGCCAGGTGTGGTGGCACATGCCTGTAATCCCAGGACTTGGGAGGCCAAGACTGGAGGATCGAAGGTTCACGGCCAACCTCAGCTACTTAGTGAAGCCCTCTGCAACATTGTGAGACCCTCTTTGAAAATAAAGAACAAAACATAGTGCTGGGGGTATAGCTCAAAGGTAGAATGCCCCTGGATTCAATCCCTAGTACCGTAAAAAAAAAAAAAAAAAGTATAACTAATTCAAGTGATTCCCCCTATTTCTCAGATCTCTTTATTGTGGTGAAAAACAAGATTACCATCCTAGCCATTTTTAAATGTACAACACAGTAGTGTTGACAGCTGCACGTTGTGTTGTAAATCAGATCTCTAGAGTTTTTTCATCCTGCACACCTGAAGCTGTGTGCCCATTAGACACCTCTCCTTTGCCCTCTCTACCCCAGCCCTGGCAACCATGATTCTGTTCCCGTGACTTTGACTAGTCACATTTAGATACCTATATAAGTGGGATGAGTTATGCGGTGTTTGTCCCCCCTCCCCCTTTCTCTTCTGCTCTCTTCTTTTCTTTTTCTTTTTTCTTTCTGACTTTCTTTTTTGCAGTACTGGGGATTGAATTCAGAGCCTCACACATGCTAGGCAAACACTCTACTGCTGAGCTACATCCCCAGCCCTTTTTTAGAATGTATTTTTGAGACAGCGTCTTGCTCAGGCTTTCAGTCCTCCTGCTTCAACATCCCGTGTAGCCAGAATTACCAGGGTACACTGCTGCACCCAGCAAAGTATTTGTCTTTCTGTGACTTGCTTATTTCACTTAGCACCAAGTTCTCAAAGTTCATTCTATTTTGTAGCGTGTGAAAGGATTTCCCTCTTCATTGAAGCTGAATGACATTCTGTTGTTTTTATGCACCACATTTTGTTATTCATTCATCCCTTGATGGACAGTTGGTTGTTCTTGCCTCTTGACTTATTGTGAAGACTGCAATGAGTATAGGTTTGAAATTGTCTTTTGAGATAGAAGTTGAGTG